>JAQFZC010004121.1:0-16870 GCA_034695205.1 Dicyrtoma fusca | reverse complement strand
GAGCTTCCATTTAAGTTAATGTTAAAAAATGCAAACTTTTGGGGGAGGGGGGAGAAAATGTCAGCAAAATGCAAACGTCATTTATGGACAGCCCCAAAGCTGCTTTAGAATTGGAAATGCAAATAAAGTGCAGACATAAAAATACAATGAAATAAACTTTAAGTATTTCCTTTTTTTTCTTCTGTCTTATCTATTGTTTGCAGTTACGTGAACGGGCTATCTGTAGATATAAGTTTTAGCTATATATACCTAGGATGTATTAAAATACCTAGTAATAGTAATGCCATAATAGGTCTTACAAGTTAGCAACCGATCAAATCATAGCGTTATGTTTTACCTGAGTAAAACAATGCACAGGGTGGTGTAAGTTTTATTTTTGAGCTCACAATAGTATAAAAATGTACCTACTAGTATGCCTATATGGATTTAATATTTTTTGATTTAGAATCAGTCAAGTTATTGCATGGTGAGGTGAGACAAGCTTTGCACCTACATTTATATATCATTCACATTCAGAAGGAGCAGAGTTCAGAGTTTACTTGGGAGCGTTAGCTTGGATTTATTACAGAATTATTTAAACGTTGTTTTAATTATTATACTTCGTTATAATAATACGACAACATTCGATTTCCTTTTCCTCCTAGATTCACATTTTACTACAAGCGCATCGAATTTCTCGATTTAGTTTGTGCTTGAATTGTGTATCCGATGGAGTGCTTTGAGTTTAAACTTAGGTTCTGTGCTGAATTCGGATGTGCATTCTAATTATGCATTTGATTCCACCACGGTGATACAAGGTCTATCGGTCGTAATTCGTTCATAGTTTAATGAGCCAAACCAATTTAGTCTTCAGTGTAAATACTTGTGAAGTTTTCAGTATCTCTGAGGTTTTTTTTATTCGCTACAAATCTAATGTTGTTACGGGATATTAATTAGTTCCAGTTTTAGTTCCCAAGGTTGATACTCTGCTCAGTTAATTGATTAAACCCAAACCGAATAGAAAATTCTGAATGGAATCTGGGTGGATCGGTTTATATTTTGATTGGGAAGTGTAAATTAGTGGAAGGTCTATTATCTGTAATTGGAATGAAGCGTTGCAAGGATTATCACATTGGTGTTCGTGTTAATTGGTTTGGGACACACAACTATTAGCTATTCTAGTAGGGAGGTAGCAGTACAGTGTGGATTACTACTAACTACCTGCTGTGATGGTAAAATCGTTTTTGAGAGGTTATGGTGACTGATTTCACTTTGAATCAGCTGATTTTGTTTGCTTTAAAGCACATTCAGCCTTAGGTTTAGCCGTGTAACACCTCAATAACAATAATAGTTTCTGGTCTGGGGGTGACTCAGTTAGGTAGGTAGGTTTATAAATATTATGCAGATTTGCGTTGATGCTAAATCAGCAGACAGTCTGTTGAGACCGAGGTCGTAGTGCAGTCAACAGAGAAAAGGAGATTTGCTCCTCAGCATCAGTCGTATTACTATTGTAGTTGAAGAGAGTAGGAATTGAATTGCTAGTGGTTTGTATGCAGACAAGTTAGTTCAGCGTAACATAAGGCGGCCGACTAGTGCGTTGGATTGAAATTTTAATGCTAAAAGTTTAGGAGTTTAATTTTTTATAAGACGGTATTAATTTGCTGTAAGATTGCACATATATCGTAATTATGATATATAATCATTGCATAATTATAGGAGAAACTGTATAACGTTTACCTGCGTTTCTGTTGTTCCGTGTTGAGGTGGATTCTGAATGAGTCTAGTCGTAAGGTACTTGCCTACACTAGTTAGTGTCAGCATGCTTGGGTGCGCTTGGTAGTCCGGTCTGGGTTTCTGCAATTAGTAATTTTGAGTGAATCTTCGACTACCTTCTTGGTAATAATAAAATGACTAGCGGAATTTGAAGTGTTTTGGTAGCTGTACGCTGGTGATGTGTGTATGCACATGGACTTTAAAAGTGCTCATTATACGTACGTACAGTCACAAGAGTGAACGCTAAAGTTGGAAGTTGAATTCCCATGTTAAAAAGCGTACCTATTTACATACCTATCTTGAAATGGTATAATTTTGTCTTGATACTTTGAGAGGGAGTATCAAAGATTAACTACAGACATTACAACAGTAAATTGTATTGGATTGAATTGGATCGCATTGTACAGTCGTAATGCAAGGTGAACATTGTGTGTTTGTGGCTGAGACGGAAAGGAACCAGTGCGTGAAATAAAGCTCTATTATGTTTGCAGGGAAGAAATAGAGGGGATATATAATCATTAGATTATGCTTCAGCCAGTTCTCTATTATTACTACCATGGTTCAAACGTGCATTTGCGACAGTTGGCCAAGTATTTTATTATATTTTCTAATTGTCTTATTATGTTAGATTTTCTATGCTAATGGTCTTTTCTGCTCAATGCTGAAAAAAAGTACAAAGTGACAAACTATATAACATGTTGAACTAAACACGGAAAGAGATGCAGCAATGAGCGTATGGCAGTTGCATTGTTATGTTTGTTGTTATTGTCGTTAGTTTAGCAGACTCTCATAAAAGTGCAGACAGACGTTGTTCAAGTAATAGTTTTGCTTTTCTAACTTTTAAACTTGTGTGTGTATTCAGTATTCAGCAGGTGTGTTGAGGTGCAGTTATATTCTATGTTGTTAGCTAGGTTTAGTCGTGCTCGTACTTTCGAGTTCCGTCTTGTTTAGTTTGTGTGCTTTGAGTATTTGTGCGTGAAATTTTTTCTGGTTTGAACATCCAAACTTGCTGCATGTCTTTTTCATCTGTCTTGGTTTGGTTTCAGTTGTGTTTTTTTTTGGAGAAGGCACAGCTGTCAAGTGTGGTGTACTGACATTGACATTTGTGTTATTGGTGATTTTTTTTTTGTAAATTAAAATTACACAGAGTTTTTCCTCTGATAAGATAAAGGAATAATCATTGAGGCTGGAAACAATTGTGATTCACGACATTATTAACGTGATTTGTGAAACCCATTTGGACAGTCATGACAAAGAGAAGGACTTGAAAAGAAGGGACAAACTCTGACTTACAATTAAATTGTAATACTAATAAAATTGTTGAAAATTGAACGATATATATTTTTGAAAATAACTAATGCCCATTAAAATGGTGGCTACTGCAGGAGGTGGAGCTGGTAAGATTCCTCGCGCGCGTCAAACTCTACTGAATCCACAAGCAGTCAAGTTAGAATCGGTAGGAAGTAATGATATTGAGGAGAATATGGAGGTAACTCCCCATGTCAATGGAACATCCGTTGGAGGCACGGTAACGCGTGACACAAATCAGATGGGACCGCCAGCTTGTAAGACTGATGACAAATGTAAGGAGTTGTTTTTTATCAAAATTTCCTTCTTATAGTGGAATCCTTTTCTTTGTTTTGTGTAATGCTTAGCCTGCCTAATATGATTATTTATTGTTTCTGATGCTAATATGTATTTCTGGTATTTATACCAAAATTAGTCTTAATTGTCAGTACAGTTAATAAATGTGTTCATCACTTTAAATTTGTATAGCTCGTAGACGGAGTAATGTAGTAAAAGAAGTTGAGAAGTTGAAAAAGAATCGGGAGGAACGACGCTTACGACAGGCAGAGATCAAAAATGAAAAAGAAAATCTCATGAATCTAGATCCTGGGAATCCTAATTGGGAATTTATCTCCATGATAAGGTAATTTTGAGTTTTTTTCTCGATATGTTCGTTTGGGCAGACGATACTCGTTTGTGCTCTACAAGTTATCTCCTCTACGTACTTAAGTTACAATGGTTAAGTAAAGTGCAGTACGTTCATTTTAGCCTCTACATTGCATTGTTGTACATTGCGTTACATTATGTCCTGATTCTCCTGATAATTTGGATATTGTTTTCTCGCAATGTTGGCTCACTTAGGTTGTTTAAAATTCACACGTAGCAATTTGCTTCATTTTTGACCATCATGTACTATGTAAAATATTGGATAGGATGAGATGAGCAATGCGTACGCTATCCAAAAACGAATAGACTGCAGGAGCCGAGAGCCGTCCGTTCGATAGCTGCGAAATACTTATAAAAAAAACTAATTACTGTTATGGGCTGGCTCACAAATGGGAGGAAATAAATAACGACGGTACCGTGTGTGACGATTTCCTCTCGCAGCATAAGAGGCACTAATAAACGGTGCAGTGAGAGACGTAGGTCTGTAAAATCGTGGTAGAGCACAATCAGGACCAAAATTAGGTGTCGAGTACAATAGGTAATGTACTTTATTAACAAACGAGACCACTTTTTTTTAGATGTAGAGCACGAACGAGATATCTGCCGAAATTTGTGACGTTAGTGTTGTTTGTTTTAGGTGTTGCATTATTTCGTATTTGAAAATGATGAGCAACTTTTCTCGAATTTGATTTTTTTTTATAAAAAAAATATGATTCTTGCCAAAAGGATACTGATTCAGATACGGACTAAGAAACTCATTCTGATATTCGAATGAGTTCCATTCTATGATAAACGAGAGAGATGCTTTTGGTCGGGCATTCGTAGCAAAATTGATTGCACGTTAGTTTTTTATATTTCTAGAGCTATGCATGCATGTTTAGCAGGTAGTTGTAATCGGTACGAATTTGTACCCCGGACTAAAAAATATTGCCGTGCAAGTGGTCTAGTTTTGGCATGGTTAGTTAGTCCTCCGCTTTATTACGTAGGTATACCTGCGGGAATTCAGACTAACTTGTAACGTACAGAAAACAGAAAAATATACCTACCTATTCTGAAATTGGATTTGAAGACAATATGTATAAGTTGTATAGAGATTATGCAATGCACCCCTCAATTTTCATGGATATTGACTTTTTTTTTTTACTCCAGTTGATGGAGGTAGAGGTAGGACCGTTGAACACTATTGTAATAATGCTGTGATATTACAATTGTTTTCGTTTGTATTATTAACAGTGGAGAGTATGTTTAGTCTGTTTAATGGTTTAGTGTGCCCATTGAGAATTAACGTTAATCGTTCACATATGCGTGTAACAGCTACAGTCTCTGTTACACGTCTTCGTATTATCAAACAACAGATTGTTTGCAAAGATGAAACGGTTAGCAGAGCATAATTGTAGGCATGTACCTAAGTGGGTATTTTTGCATCAGATATTTAGAAAGGCAATGATGTGTGACAAAGATAACT
The DNA here is from genome assembly GCA_034695205.1 of Dicyrtoma fusca. Classification (NCBI taxonomy): domain Eukaryota; kingdom Metazoa; phylum Arthropoda; class Collembola; order Symphypleona; family Dicyrtomidae; genus Dicyrtoma; species Dicyrtoma fusca. Next base: position 11,700 of record JAQFZC010004121.1, on the reverse strand, counting down.
TTTAGCGTAGGTGATGCATAGCTGGGTTGATCTACTATCTGTCGTATTTGGTATCCGGTTAAGTATTCCGAGTTTATCTATAAATCTGTGTATCCATATCCTAATTCTTTCTTCTGATTCTTTTCTGTAATAAATTGAACATAATGATATTCATTAAATGTTGGGATATTTGCAGAGAGTATCGCCATAATTTAGAATTCAATCCTTTGAGAGACTCAGATGCTGTGGAAGATCATCAAATCACTGTGTGCGTGCGGAAACGGCCTATGAATAAAAAAGGTGAGCTCAAGCATTCCTTCATTGTCGCTTGAATGTAAATTAGCTTAGTCATTGTCGGAGTTTGAATACCGTAAAGCACCAAATGACTCCACTGGGAGATATTTCTATCCCATTAGCACACTAGGGGGAGTAAAATGGGCTTGGGAGTTAATACGTTTTTGAAGAAATTAATGTGTTCGTACTTTGTTGTGAATGACTCGACAGTAAATATGAACTACGTATCTATGTAGTGGTTAGTTTCAGGATTTAGGAGAATAGTTTGTTATTCATATACATAGTAGGTTTATATTGAGTGGGAGAGTACTAGCCGGGGATCTATACGGTGCTTTACGGTATATTCAGTATTTTTTGCAATGGTGATAATACGGTCAATCATTAGAAGATATGTGTCCAGTTTCAGCGTGACCAGTAACTGGTCTACTTTTTTGACATTTGACCGTTGTTGATGTACTAAAACGTATTAGTTCGCATTTTATACCACACCACAATAATGACTGTGTTTTAGGTTTATTTTGGATTTTGGTCTTCGTTTTGAAATAAGTTTAACATTAACATGAGAAAGTTGATTTTTCGTAGTGGGCCTATTCCTTGTCTTTTATTTCGGGGGTATTTTTGAAATGTTTACGTTGCGTAGGAAATCAAATATTTATGCCTTAAAATTTCAATTACATAATTCCCTGGTGAATTGTGAACTCAGACTACACTTCGGCTGAGGAATTATTCGAAGTAGGGAATTAATCGAAAGTTTACGGTAATTGGTTTACCTCAAGCTTAATAGGACATTTTTTGTACATTTAATAATTTTTTGGGGTAATAAAAAGAGATGGAGAGATAATTGTGGATTGAGCATCATTTGGTTGACTACAGTTGCTAAGTGCGAGCGAAGGGAAAGTTGCAGTTGTTCGATAAAATGTTGATTTGGCAAAATTTATTTTTGAGTGTGCAGGTAGGTAGGTAATTGCTTCACTTGTGAGATGAAGATTAAGTAGATCGAGTGCTTTAATATTTGTTTAACTAATTTTCAGCGGTTAGTTCCTTCCATTTCACGACGACAGTATTTCTGTGTCACGTATGAAGCTACAGTTTCTCATGTAAAATAAAATTAATGGACGTGTCTCCGTGTAATGTTCCTACAACTGCACTACTATCATTTTTTTGTTCGAAATTCTTAAAAGGTATAGAAAGTGGCTTTCATGTAAGCAGTGTTGAAGAATGTATCTAAGTAGGTAAATCAGTATCTGTACTTGCGGTTTTAATTTAACTACCAGGCTTGAAGGCGAAAGTATGAAATTAAATATATCTATAGGTACCTAGGTATATGTACCTATGTATCTATCTAGGTGAGCTCGACAGTAGCTGTGGGAATGTAACGTGCCTATATATAACTATAACTAAAGACCGGCAGTGATTTGATGTGATCATTTTTTATTCTTCCCTGCCACAGAGTTGACAAGGAAGGAAGTTGATGTGATAACTGTGCCTAATAAGAATCAGATCAGCGTTCATGAGCCGAAGCAAAAGGTTGATTTGACGAAGTACCTAGAGAACCAGCATTTCCGCTTTGACTATGCATTCGATGAGAGCTGTTCAAATGAAATCGTTTATAAGTAAGTGTATAACGAACGTGGGTGTTCTCAAAGTACATTATTGGGAATGTCACGAGCTATTGTGTATTTGAAAGAATGTAGTTTATGACATTATGACTATACTTCTTTTCGGATTTTCGTGCATATTCAGCGCAAATATGATGAGAACTTTTTCTTGAATTTGATTTTTTTAATTAAAAAAATATGAAGCTTGCCAAAAGGATACTGATTTAATGCGCTAATTAGAATGTGCTCTAAACTAGGTGGGTGCTTTCAATTAAAAATCGAATTATTTTAGTTTAAATGTTATTTGTATGCTTTTATTAGGTACACAGCCCGGCATTTGGTTCAGACAGTTTTTGAAGGTGGAATGGCCACATGCTTTGCTTACGGTCAAACTGGAAGTGGAAAGACGCACACTATGGGTGGAGATTTTAATGGGAAGACTCAAGACTGTCAGAAAGGGATCTACGCGATGACGGCTAAGGATGTGTTTCGGTTCCTCAAGTCTCCACCATATCGAACATACAATCTGAGTGTGTCTTGTAGCTTCTTTGAAATCTACAGTGGCAAAGTAATTCCATTTTGTTATTCCACTTCACTTTACAATTTAATATTGCACTATTAGATATGCAAAGATTCCTTAGCGCCTGTATCCTAATGTTAGTGCTCTAAAGATATCCCGGGTTTAAGAGCACTGGGGTAGAGATACTGGGATTCGAAAGTTAGTCGGTACACTATACATGACCGGGCCTCCAAAGTTAGCAAAAGGCACTAGTTTTGTAATATGTATTGTATTGTATTAGGCTTTATTAGTCGATCCCTTCAACAATCAATTACTACACGCACGTGTGGCTAGTTTACAATGGGGAAATTGAACGAAGTACTTTGTAGCCTAAAATTATTCTTTTGAATAGTTAAAAACGTTCTCTCAGCCGAATAATGGTCGGCATGAACTTGTAATGGATGCCTTCTTTCAACTCGCCTCTTAGTATTTGAGTATTCAGTCAGCTGTTACAAGTATAAACTTGCCTGTCATACGCATTAGCATGTTAACTTGATGAAGTAAAATTCGCAGGTAGACAATTTAATCATAGAAGTTTATTATTGAAAAGTGACCTAGAATGAAGTCATTATTTACGATACTGATAAGTATTTGAATTCTAGTTGTAAGTAGGTAATAACTTTGTAAGCACGTGCTGACTGGTATGATTGTTGTTTATATAATGTTCCTGTAATTAATAATACGCGTATGTTAAATTTTTAGTTTTTCGTATTCTTGTAATAAGTTGGAAGTAGAGATACCTAGTTGGATTCTACAGCAAGACAGTATATATATATATTTATTCATCTATACAGCAAGATAGTATTCTTACCTTGGCTGGGGTGTTAGGCAGTAAAATTAAAAGAAAACTTCGGGCTATCGTTGCCATTTTTACGGCAGTTAAATTATTTAGGCACTATTATTTATTTTCACCATATTATATTAGTGTAGGTAATTGATAGAAGTGATTTTAGTTTTTGCTTGTTGAAATTTATTTCAACTTTCGAGCAACTCACTATCCCAGGCCAAGTTAAGGAATATTGGTGTTGAATTATAGCTTAGGTAGGTATGACATTTTACTGGATGTGTCATTGTTGTAAAACATTACGTTTGGTTTTTGGTGTTTAGGTTTTTGACCTGCTGGCACAGAAAGCTAAATTGCGAGTTCTCGAAGATGGAAAGCAACAAGTTCAAGTTGTTGGCTTGACAGAAAGAGCTGTAGACTCTCAAGATGAAGTCTTAAAGTTGATTCAGTTGGGCAATGCTGCCCGAACCTCGGGTCAGACATCCGCAAATTCCAATTCTTCCCGTTCTCATGCTGTATTCCAAATCATACTACGTCAGGGACCTGGTCGATTGCATGGAAAGTTCTCTCTTATTGATTTGGCTGGAAACGAAAGAGGAGCTGATACATCTTCAGCGGATCGGCAGACTCGTAAGTTGGATTGCAAAGATAAATACAACAGAAGAGCCAACGAAAGTTTTGGAATTATGTTTAAGTGCGCAAAGAGGTTAAAGTATTTTCGTTTTGTGACAGGCATGGAAGGTGCCGAGATAAACAAGTCTCTTTTGGCTCTGAAGGAATGTATAAGAGCTCTAGGGAGAAAAGGAGCTCATCTTCCGTTTCGTGCAAGTAAATTAACTCAAGTTCTTCGTGATTCCTTTATTGGAGAAAAGTCAAAAACTTGCATGATTGCTATGATAAGTCCTGGACTGAGTTCTTGTGAACATTCATTAAATACACTGCGCTATGCGGATCGAGTCAAAGAGTTGGCCGCTCACGACCCCATGGAAGTCAAAATGTCTACAGTCACGGAGGACGATGTCGAGAATATGGAGAGCGAGAGTGACCTGGCTCAGCTTAGGTCGTTGAATGTAAGTTTCAGTTTATTCAATTCTGTATTTTTACTGCTAGCAAATGCATTCTATCAGTGCATTATCAAATCAAAATTAAGTTGCCTGATTGTTGCGTGCAAGTGAACAAACGAACAAAGGAACCTTTTCCTTTATATTTGACATTTTTATATTGTTGTTGGTATTTCTAGGAAGGAGAAATGTCTGGCGATATGCTCACATTTCACGAAGCAATTTCGAAATTACAAGAAGCGGAGGAAGACATGGTTGAGTATCATAAGCTAATTGTTGATGCTAATACCCGGTGGTCTCAGCAAGATAGATACCTCCTGAATAATACTAATCAAGTCGAATACGATCAGGAAGGTATGCTATTTAAGATAAACATCTCATACAGATTAATAAGCGGTCTGTCACGTTGTGCTAAATTTAGCTTCCTGGTGTGGATTCTTCTAAAGAATCTACTTTCAGGCTCAGTACTATAAAATTAATTCCTTAAGGCTAGGTTCTGTTGTGTAAATATATTGCGAAAGCCCTCTTCCTCCTCCCTCCTAACAGGTGAGTTAGCTTTCCTTGTTTCCTTGGATCACGTGTCCACTATGTTTCAGTATTGGAAGGAGGTGAATCTAACTCACCTGTCTTAAAAGATACAAGGACCTTCGCGAAATATTGCAGAGTCGCTCGCAGTATATGCAAACAAAAGTGTCTTTGTTGGAGTAAAATTTAGCGTAACGGTACAGACTCATCAAGTTAATTTTGGAACGCGTAGTCGGATTTGTATTTTCAAAGTAAAACAATTTCAACATAGTTACGATTTTGAATTCACAGTTTACACTGTCCAGCTGGACGAATTGATTCGTGAGAAGATAGCAATGTTGACGGAGCTAAGACAGAAAGTTGGTAAATATCGGAATATGCTGACCGAAGAAGAAACCGTATCGAAGAAGATGACTAATGGAACGCCGAATGCACGACGATGAAACTGATCAACTTAATTACCTAATCTTATTGTGTACGTGGAACTCCAGTCCATATGTTCCCGATTCTATACCATCAACATCAGCCGTGATTATGATGACTAGAATATGAATTACTTAATAGCTTGTATCAATACCTACATAGAAAGATAGATCGCAATTTTACTTAAAATACTTTAAAGCAAAACTAACCAACACCGGCAAAAAAATTCATTTACTAAATTATCTACTATGTTATAGTTTTAAACAAAAACAGAAAATGAGTTGAAACAAAGTTGAGGTATGTATTGGCAAGTCTAGTATTTAAGCATTTAATGGAAAGCAGAGCAGAAAGGAAGAACCAGACCAGGCACAAAAACTCCGGATTAAGAAGCGTATTTATTATCCTGTAATGTAGTAAGACTTTTTAGTAAGTAATTTTTATACTGATTTAATTTTTTAAACACGTTTACATTTTTCTGCATTTAACTTCAATATCAAACGTCATGGGTAATTTTTTGTTGAACATAACGTCATATTAACACATCACTATTTGACATTTCAGTCACGTGAATGTATGTAGGTACCTATTTATCTATTTACGTAAATCTTTCAATTCCGATTCATATTAGAATAGTGCAGTCTGGTAATTCAATTAGTTAAACTGAATTACGCAATCCCAAGAACCTAAACTGAGTGACGTATGCAAAAATATGCAATATATATATATATTAGTTACTACGATTCAATATGCCTTAAAAAAATAATTTACTCTTATTATTTCCAGCTAATAGTCGTAGTACGAAATGAAGCTGAACCCCCAGCATGCCAAGTCAAGTCAGTGTTAAAAGTGGAGGATAGAATGTTTTCGAATTCTACTGTGCGTGAAATGTGAATTCGTAGTATGAATCAACTAGGTACCTATGTAATATTTTAATCTAATTTTCGAATTGATTGATTCATTCATTTAGTATACTAATAATATAACTCTCTATATGGAGTAATTGAGGATGGTCCTTCATTGGATTAAATTAAACAATTAATTATTTTCTTGCTTGTGTTTTCCATTGCTGTGTGAAAATATGCTGATTTGCAATTTAATTTTTTTGTACCATTAATAACATATAATTTTTATTTACATCTTTGAATGCCCTTTTTCTTTTAGTTTATGAATTCGGTAGTTGTTCGGTTTCGGTGACATGGGTATTAATAATTAATTGAATCAATATGTAGTTTTAAGTAGGCACTACATTCTCCTAAAATGCTCGATTTAGGAGATCGACTAATCTTGCCATTTTTAGTTTTCTACCACTGCGTTTTTTATTTCGTTTTATTTAATAATTTTGTATGACCTAGGTCAAAAGTCGGAACTTTCTTAGTATAGGTAGTTGACCTACACCGATTGTGAAGTGGCATATGTCAACAGAAAGTCCCTGCTTCGTAGATACTGAAAAAGAGACGGTTTCTGTGTCGATGAAACAATTCCTTTTGTTTGTCATAGGTTCCATAAATATCGGCTCAGTGTCACTATATTAGGATTAGGCCATCAAATTAAATACTATGGTATAAAACTAGTTCACGTGGTTCAGATGAATACATCAATACTAAGCGTTTAATTTGTGTGCATGTAGGGATTGATTTTAAAATGATACACTGTCCAAAGTAATTAAGTGAACGCAATTCATCTATCGATTACTTATTGGTATTGTCGTACATCAGTTGAATAAAATGTAATGTAATGTACTGATCTCTAAAATAAGGGGTGGAAATAAAACTTTACAAACCAGGCTCAGCGTCATCTCATGTCAAGGAACATGTCAGCTAAATTAAAATGTATGAGCATAATATCTACTGCAATTAAGGTCATAGTTACTAGTAACCATAACTAAACCACCACATCATTATTATTTAATATTTATGTATTAATGTTACGATGGAAAGTACTCTCTCTCTCTCTATTTCAAAACAAGGCATTTACCCTTTAGGAAGACTCAAGTCTCAATAATCTACGACACGATTAGTTGTAGATTTTTACCTGCTAATTTATAGTCCGAATCGGGAAATAATATTTAGTAGACTTAATATTACTTATTAAGTATAGCTTGTAATCCTAATTCCTAATCCTACTAGGCATACATACTGACTGTAACGGGAGTCATAAGGGAAAGATTTCATATTCTTGATCGTTATGGATTGTCGTGTAGAGTAGGTAATAATAATATTAATAATTATCGTGAAAGTAGACTCGTCAACTGTCCGTTCGTTTCTCTTTTTTTTGTACGTGTTTTTTCTAGCTTTTTTGTACCCTAGAATACAGAAGTAATAATTATTTAGGTCACTATTATGTAATTACTCTAATTACCTTAACGCAAACACCACAGCCCCAGAGTGAAAACTATTACTTTTTAAATATTGAAGAAAATGCAAAGAACGCAAACCAATTTCACGATCGTGAATAGTAGAAAGCTGGCTATGGTTATGGTCAGAATGAATTTAAATCAATATCGGGACAAGTGGCGCTTTCGTGTGTAGTTGTTTCTACAACTATAGTACGATATTTGAGTTAGCAGCCCTTTTCGATTCGTCTTTAATGCTCAACTGAAGAGTTCATTCATAGTAATGTAATGTGTAAGAACTTAGTGTTGGATGTTTTATCCGTACTTCTAGGTAACCATAGTTATGTCTATGCAATCACAAATTAAGGTAAAAATATTAAAAGAAAGCTAGAGGCTGTGCCTAGGTTACCTTTTTTTATCTCTTTGAGCCTCTAGTAGCAATTCTACAACTACAAGTATTAACTATACATCATGATGATGCATCTTTACGATCTATTAATAACGTACATAATTAAAATATAAATATAAATAGCGCTTTCTTTTAAGAAGAGTTCCAGTAAATGGTGTAATAGCTTAACTTAGTCGCCATCATCGTGAACATAATTTGTGAAAGCTTTTAAAATTTAAAGTTCTTGGTTGATATTATTCAAAATTAGGAATGTAATAAAATCGGAATACAGAAAAGCCGTGTGAATAAAATTAGCTACAAATGACTCAAGCAATATCAATGCAGTTACGAACAAGGCAATGAACTGATTTTGATCCGTTTATCTTGACTTATAAAATAATTACTGCAAAATGTTATTGTCAAGTTTTAGTTATAATCTTATAATGTTTTCTGGACTAATGTGTGGCAATTAATAGTGTTTTAATTCTTAGCAGTGCAATGTAAGTAGGTAGTGGGGTACGATTGGCTTCTGGCATTGACCATGTGAGGAATTTTTAGTTGTTGCGATGAATAGCTAATTGATGACTAACCGACTATTCCTAAGTTATGAAGAAACACGCTTTTGTGACGGACATTCTGTCATGTATACTTATTATTATTGCTGATTTCTAAATCTAAATCAATGTCAAGATCTTCGTACCATAAAAAGTAAAATAATATTAATAAAATAAACATGGCATTATTGCAGCAATTGCAGGGCAAGTTGCATTAATTCTTGTAGTTGTTCGAGAAACATAAAAAGTATAATAATAACATGTCTTGTACATTTAAGATAATAACTGATTTGATAATTACCGTAAAGCACGAAATATGTACAAAATCTGCTCATGAGAAGTCTGCTCACGATTTATTCGAGCAGGGGAGTTATTTGGTGCTTTACGGTAAGTGTTAAGCTTGATTCGGTTTTAGAGATTGAAGCTAAATATCTATATAGATATTATTATCAATGTAATAATAATAAATATAAATTATGATATAAACTACATTAATTGCATGCCTATATAAAGGCATCGCGGGTGGTCAAGCCTAAATAATTGTATTAAAAGTAACTTTGGTTATTCATAATCAAGTAAATATTATTACCTAATAAGCTTCAGTTTGTCAAAATCATACGTTTGGATTTCGATTTAGCAGTAGCACAATCACTGCACTAGCCTAAAGGTAAAGTATTTAAAAGAATAAATTACGAATGCAAGCGCTTCACTAAGTGTTAAATACGGTAATGTTTGATCATACTAATATAATCACAAACGTAAAATCATGCTCTGTTATAGTATAATATTAATTTACCTACATTCGATTACCTAATTAATATAACAATGAGACTTTTAATGTGTTTGATTTTTTTATTGTTTTTTCGACTTTGATTTTGTACTAATAGTTTCACAATAGACTATACAGTAGATAATTTTGTTTTGATAGCAAAATTAAGTAGATTTTAAGGGTCTTTAAGAGATAAAAACTGTAGTTAAGTGCATACGTGTCATGCAGTATGTCTTGTAAATTGTGTTTAATTTGCGATATCAATGCCAGTATTTAGTGAATTTGTAAACAACTGCAAAAAAAATGAAAGAGTTTAAAAAAGCATTGTGAATTCTAACATAGCGAAACATAACCTAAGTAGGTTATGATTCTATGATTATTAAGCCTAACCAAAGCTGAATGAATAAGAAATAAAACTACGTCAGCCAACGCCCAGTAGATTATCCGTAGAATGCACGCTGCACCTGAATAAAATTAAGAAAAAACTGTGGTTGATTATTTTTATGTTGTATTGTAAACTGTCTATCTAGTAAAGTTAAATGTGAATTGCGTAATTGCTTTGCTTACGTAGTTCATTGGCGTTGTGCTGTGCTGTGTGGAATTGTATTTTTTAATGCTCTGATGGTAAATACAATTATTCCAATGTATTTTACCTTGAAACTTGAACTTGACTATAAAAAAAATCGTGGGATATTATAATCACAAAATTAATAGTAATTGTATTAGTAGTGTTAGCAGGAAGCACTATATTCAGTACTTGATTTCAATGGAGTGCATTTTGATGATTAAAGTCAAACTCTGTACATGCCACAGATGACAAAGGAGATGGGATAGCTGAAGTGTCAACTACCCTGATAAAATGATCCATGTAATTATGTATTTTAGTGTGCCAGCCAGATGATATTGATGTATGTAATAAATTATAATTAGGGTACTGTGACGAGACTATAAATAAAGCGGAAGGTACCAGTAGATCAGCTGTTGTTCCATCATCTAAACGATAAAGTGCATGTGGCATTACTATCTAACCCAGCAAGCAAGTAGTTTCGACACATTTGGAAACAATTGGGATGAAAGTAAAATAGTTTGAATTCAGTTTCTTTGGTCGCTTGGAAACAGTCTAGGAGTAAATTAGGGATGCACTATGCAGACAATTGCAAAAATTACCTACGGTGTAACATTTAATGGCTGCATCTGTGTATTTATACAATTACAGAGAGTGTAGAAACGTATGCGTATATTCTACAATTTATTACGATTAGTGAACTACGAACTAACAAATAAAACACAAAAGAATCGGATGATGATGATTGATTTTGTTTAGAGTATATTACATAATTATATTACTTGTAATTATATAGGTATGTATATATATATATATCGTATGAAATAATATTGACATAATGATTGCGAAAGAAACATGTTCACTAAAATAATAAAGTAATCATGTGAAAAATTAAATCATCTCTTTTTCAAGGGAGTCGATGATCAAAAATAAAAAAATGTATTGCATCAGTACTTCCATCCTTCAAAAGATTTATTCAGTTATTATTTCCGTAAGTAGACTCAGCGGCATTGATATAAAAATACTAGCATGAATTCATCCGCTAAACTCAGCTCACGTCTGTTAAGTTAATCATTCTACTATTTAATTAAAGACATTATCGCTTCTTCTTAGGCTTTCAGATTCAGAAAGAAGACAGATTACATTTTTGTAAAATAGACACAACTGTAGACTTTTCGACAATTTACAGGTTCCAGCCCAGTCAAGAAGCACATTGAAGTTAATTACATTTTTACTACGTTACACTTTGCAATTGATCATTAATTTTAAGTATTCTTCGTAAATTATAAATAGCGTACGTATTCAAATAACTCCCTGTCCAATAACTTCCAACCTCCAATAACTTTCTAAGGAGTTATTCAAATATTCACGGTGGCTGCTGGCTGAAAGTATCACAAAAAATACATACCTTGATTATACACAATGAAAATACACGTGATAACCAAAGATTGAAACCCAGGAAATCCTACAACTATCAGTACGAATTCAACAGTTTGAAAGTTAGCGAGGAGAGGAGGTACAAGGAAGTATCTAAAATATCGAGAGAGTACTTGCGTTGTAAAAATATAAATGCGAAATTAGCAAAATTGCAAACACTATGCACAATACACAATAAATTAATATCAAGAGCCTCTATTCCATTAATAGGCAACGACTTTCCTCAACCATAAAAAAATTGAGATTTTTGTTCAGAATGTGGTAGCTGTGCTATGGTAAGCCTGTGAAAGCCATATATTAATATTGTGTGTCATCCCCATCGGGGGTACGAGGGTCCTAAAGAGCTACTATTCCATTAATAGGCAACGACTTTCCTCGACCATAAAAATATTGAGATTTTTGTTCGGAATGTGGTAGCTGTGCTGTGGTAGG
>JAQFZC010004120.1:0-16871 GCA_034695205.1 Dicyrtoma fusca | reverse complement strand
AAGTTGAGCTTTGAGTTGGTTATGTTGCAGCATTATGTTGGCAGCGACCAACATAATGCTGAATGTAGTCTGCTTATTGCCTGTATAAAATTGCTGTCTTCAGAAATGTTTAGATAAATGTGTTTAACGTGGAGATAGTCATGCTAGTTTACGCCTGAACAATGAACAATGAAAGATTAAACTTTTTAAGGAGCCAAAATAACTTAAATAACGAACTATAAATATATGTGAAATAGTATTAATTATGTATAATTTAAGTCACTACTTAAACAACTGAAATCAAAATATTGCACGAAAGTAAAGATTAAGAGGTCATATAAATAATTAAGTCACAAATATGTCTCGAATTAATGTTAATTCATCTGTATTCTTGATTCGCACGAATATATTTCATTTCAAACTTGGTTTTCAAAATTGTAAAGGCTCAATAAATATATTTTTAAAAACGAAAGCGGAAAGCGATTATTAAATAAGCAAGTAAAACGAACAGGTTTATAAAGAAATTAAGGAATATGTACACACAAGAATCCACTGGAAATACATAACTAGTAGATATCAGATATAACTTGTAAACAACGTAGTCTAATTATAGCGAGTTATTCTCTTCTTGCATTCAATTCTAATTCTAGTGTGATAGTGAAAGTGAAGGAATGTTCCTAGATAATTTTTGAAACTTGTTATTAAAATTCTATGCAACGTTTAATAGAGCTTTTGTCACTTTTAACACTTCCTTCCCCTTGGGGTGTGCAAGGGATGGAAATTTGGCCATTTATTGAGCTTGCGACACTTCCTGAAGATGACGCTGTCGTTGTAGAATTTTTGCAATTGTTATTTACTGTTGTTGTTAATGTTGAGTTACTACTATTGTTGTTTGAATTACTTAAATGTGAACTGGGTTGTGCTGTTGAGGTTGGCGTGGACGGAGTTGAAGAGACTGAACTACTGGCATCGTTATTATTATCCATGAGCATATCTTCCAAATTCATTTGTTCTAGTTCGAGTAAATGTTCTTGAACGAGTGAGTCCAGTCCGTAACGTCGACGGTAGTTGGCATAAAAGGCTTTTAAGTGTACCTCAGATTTCGTTCCCATCACTTCCGAGATTCTTGTGAAATTTTTTCCGTAGCGCCGAACACCTACATTTAAAAAATCAGAGTATACTTGAGTTGCTACTCAATATGCTATACAAAGGTATATACATAAAAATTAATGATTGCATGCATTTACCTTGAGCAGCCATAAGTAATTCATCCTGAGACCACCTAGCCGTGATCCTGCTGGACGCTACGGAGCTCTCAGTTGGTTTCAAAGTCGGCACCGCATTCAGAGCCAGACTGGCTTTTAACATTTCGATCCCTTGCTTAGTCGTCTGAACCTACATGAATTAATTAAGCAGTCCAAAATGCCAAAAGTGTGCTCGGAAATTGAATTCTCAAGTTTTATGCATGCACGCTGACAAGACAGGACACAATAGTTGTATGTCCATGCTTCCGAAGTGCGTGAGACATCGCAGACTAGAACAGAAGCGGAATTGGGGATATTCAAGTATCGTATTTCGTCGACTAATCGACCAAATACGGTAAGACACTCGCTAGATACTCAATTTCTATCGGTACGGGAAAGCACATGCTTAAAAATCAAAATAGTGGAAATGAACGGTGTTGAAAATGTAGCCTATACGAGAGAGTGTGCTAAAAAGGGAATTAACTAAAAAATAACAAGCTCCACATCCACACAAAACTTGATTAAAATAAGGACTATTGATATAATTACTGACTAACTGTAATTTGTACGTGAGGAAGACAGTAAACAATAATGTTTGCTCTGAAATGACATTTCTCTCTACGTGTTTAACAAGTGAATGAAGATAACGAAGGAAGAAGTGACAAATTGAAATGTTTGGAGATAAATGAAGACGGAGGCCTACCCGACATTTGACTTCATGCACTTCCTTCTCCAGCCCCTGGAGCGTAACATTCTCAGCCTGTGGTGGGGAACTGGCCAGCATGGTCAGGTCTTCGTGATTTATGAACATGCCCTTCGGAGGGGTTCGTCGTTGACGGAGGGCGCCCAGTCCCATCATTTGTCTGTCCCCTCGACGCATGGGTCCTGTCAAGGGACGCATCTCCCCCGTCTTCCTAACCAAACCAAGAAAATGTCTCTGTCATGTCACACTTCATTTACAATCTAACAAAATTGAATACTGTCATCCTCACAAACAAAAACCCCAGAGTCTCTTTCACAAAACAATCCGCTAATTCTAGAACAATTCTCTTTCCTATTCAAAACAAAACCATACACAAAAATTACAACAAACAATAAAAAACGCAATTATATTTCTCTCACAAGTAATTCCGATACTTATTTAAACAACAAGACTATTTAATACAGTTTTAGCATTAATTAGTTGACTTTGAAATTGATTTTTTTGATTTTGATGGTTTACATACTTCCAAAATAAAAAGCATGTTTTACACATGCTCTCCTTATTATCCTTTGAGTGTAACTCCGTACCGAGAATCCCACAATTCTCACAAATCCCCGATTCCGCTGTCTGTTTTGTTTTTCAAATGACGACATGATGATGAGTGTGTACAGGAAAATGGATAAAAAAAAGAAAAAGAAAACAAATTATTAATCAGAACCATTCATATAGCACTCGTCATTAAAGTTGAAAAATTATACACAAAAATGTAATCGATACCACATAATAACACAACCTAACGATTTTACAACTCAATTGGCAGCACTGATTAAATAAACACTGACAATTGAACATGAATCATTATCATTAAATTTCTTTTTCTTTTAATAACGATCGTATCATATAGATTATAGAATTCTAACGACAAGTTTCATTTACCTATATCTTTATACATCTGTAGTTATTTGCTTTTTCCTTACATTTCGAGCTCTATTTTTTGCCCACCTTAAAATATTCTAAAGGTACTTTTTAATCTACTCATCTGTTCTAGTAATATTTGTGTAATTTCATATATTTTGTCACTATTGTAAATTCAAAACGAAAATTTCTCACCAAGTACAAAGTCAGAACAGCACTGAACCTTAAATTTTAAATTACTTTTAATCAGTCCGCTAACTGCACGTGATTAATCCTGCGTAAATATGTAGTAACTTATACTTATTTATACAGCGTTGTAGAATTCCTAAGAGCATGCTTTGAAACGAACTTTTATAACCTGAATTCATTCAACTTCGTTGCAACTACTTACTTAAAAAACCTTTTCCTAAAAATTGAAACTCAGTCCTGAACAATAACAGAAAACTGGGAAAACGTTGGGTTATCATACAGTATCTATATGCAAATTTTAAAACACATTATTGTTCAGCATAAAATACACTCTATTAAACATAGCAGGTAATAACAATTCTATTCCTATTTTGTATTCTTTGCATATCGATATTACTTATACCTACCACTTAAATATGCCTATATTACATAAATTAATAAACCTTACTGTATAATAATTTCTTATTAAAATTACTACAGCACAGCATATAGCCGAACAAACGACAGATAAGTTTTAGGTACGCTATACACTTATTTTTGTAATAACACTCAAGTGTATATGCATATGCATTTCGTTATGTAATAATTAAGTGTGGCTTGAAAGTTGGCCCATGAAGATGGGCAGGCTACAGGCATTCAAAGAATAATAATAATAACAATAACCATAAAGGAGAACGCAAGACACAAGGAATTGTGTCAAAATAATCTAGAGAATACAATTTGCAACGAACTAATTCGCCGTTCTTTTAAAAAATTACTTGTTTCCTTTACGTGCTATTTATGTAATGCATGATCACTAAGCACGCTGAGCTAAAGATAACTGTTTCTGAAAATGAATCATAACGTTCCAAACGAAGTATTTATGCGAAATTGGAACTGAACTAACGATCTGGTCTATTAGCCAGAAGCATGGAACACTAGTTAGTGTTAGAATTGTGTTTTATGAACAAAAACGACATGAAATTAAGAAAATAATAATAACTGTACACGAAAAGTACAAAACCATTGTAAAATAGTAAAACAAAGCACTAGCAATATGAAAAAATACAATTTCTTTTGCAGCGTTTCAAAAAACCAAAATTAATATTATTATGGACTACGTTAATTCATTGAAAATTTTGTGTCTTTAACGGCAAACTAACGCTGTGTACTCCGCTCTAGGTAAACCACTAAAAATATGTCCTGTTTTGTCTAAGATTGAACCTGAAATTCAACTGACATGGCGTAAAAAACAAAAGAACAAGCACGGAAGCAGTTACTATATATTTATAAAGATAAAAAATCATATTCATAATTCAAAATATATGAACTTCGGACTGCGCATTATTAAATAGTTAAATCATCTGAATTCACGAGGAACGATCCCAATCAAGTTATTCTCCAGATTTTGTTGCACTATTTTTTAAAAGAACGGGCATAATAGAGGGGTTAAGGTAACATACAAACTTTAAGCCCAACTTTGTCGGGTATAATTCCGAATTTTTTAGCAGGCGCCTACGAATGCGAATGTGAGATTACAGCCCTGCCAGGTGTCCCGCCGTCCTAGGCGAGCACTTTAAGTTTGTATTACTGACTAAATTTAACCGTTCACATAACATTTTAACACAAACTCTCCTTTTCTAAAATGCTCATTAAGAAAAAATAACGAAACATTATTAAAAAAACCAGCAGGATCGTCCCTCGCCAGTTTCAATAACCACTGATTACGACCAATACAACAAATATTTGATATACTGACAAGTGCACGTTCTAGCTGAAAAGTTCGATTTGGACTTTGAACGGGTTAATTAAATTGAATACAAACATATATATAAGTATATTTATATATCATCTTTTTTAAACAACAACTTTCAGAAGACCTGAAATTATTAAAATGCTGTGTGTACTGTTACTGTACATAATTAGTAATTCCATTTCACCCTGGAAATTAGTAATATTCTATTAGGTAAATAATCTGAATATATTTGTCCAATCTAGTTGCAGTTCGCGTCTGAAGTAGATAAATAGACTGGAAGTAACTTTTACATAACGAAGGTGAAGATAGGTACCTACCTATAGTTTGAAGTTGACTGTGACTTATGATGATGCAGGCAGATACTCATAATAACGACGTAGGTAAAAGGAAAGTTAGGCAGCTATAATTAGCCTTAACTATTGGGAATTATTAAATTATTATATGGTATTTGTTTTGTTGCAACACCACCCTATCTGTCTGTACAAGTACACACCATAACATAATAACTATAATACTTAATTCAACTACTGTAATTCTACATAGACAAGAAGAATACCTATATAAATTGTTACGTCTACAGAATAAACTGAACAAAGAATATATTACTGCTAATTAGTATTTGATAAAATTTATAAAATATTGTTATAAAGAATAGGAAAATTAGCCCGCTTCAATTACAATGATATCATCAGGATCTGAATCGGAAGCATTTGCATGAGCATTCGCGTTCGACAGGGCATTCGCATTCGCATGACCCGAAGCGGTGGTGGGCTGCAGAGGGAGGTGATAGCTTGAGTGAACATTTTGTGGCTGCGTCTGCAGTTGATGGGAGGACTGATGGGACGAGTGGATGGAGGAGGAGTGTGAGGAGGCGGGCAGCGAGCGAAGTGTCTGATGATTTGAGTGCTGATGGAGATGTGAAAGACCATGCGACAGGGGTGGTGGGGCATTTTGGTCATCCCCATCCTCTTGACTAAATTTTTTCACTTGACGATCCATGACGCTCGTTTTACAACGAAGCTTTTTCCACTTGTAGTAGTAGCGGATTAGGCTTGACATGGATTTATCGGGTAACTGTGCATATAATAATAATAATAAATCATTTATTTCACTGTGTCGATTTGGCCTTCGCCCAGACAACAGTAACTGTGCATATGACATAGTGTACATACATTATATAATTAATCAATTAAACACGAAAAGAACGTGTGTAAATACAATATTTTCATTAACAGTATTAATGAAAATTAAAAATTAAAAAGAGATTTATAATCCGATTCTCACCATGGACCGAATTCGATCAAACGCTTTGCCATGGAATTGAAAGGCTTGCTCAAATAAAACTTTGTCTTCAATCGTCCACTCTTCAGGATTTGGTGTGAAGTTCCCTAAATCTTGAAGCGCACGATTCACGTCGTAGCGATGCCAGAATAACAGTCCCAGAGCTTGCTCACCTGAATACTGAAATTTATCCCTGGCAACGGCAAGGTAATGCTCCACTGGAAAACACAAGCAACAGTAGCAGAAATTATGATATTAGTGTGAACTATTTTTTTTTGAATGGTAATTTATACTTTCATAATTTTGCCTTCATAAGTCATAATAAGTGTAACTGTTCCCAGTAGTCTTTTCGAAATATGTCAATTTAATTTAAAAGTTACCTTGTTCATCTGTAAGTCTTTCACAAGGACACCAAACCAAAAGTGCTTTATCTGGATCGGACTGGACTGATCGTTCTAGAACAAATAAAAACTCAGTCCCTTACTATTTTCCGACATAAATATGGGATTCTTTTAAATTCAAATTACAAGTATACATTAGGTAATAAAATGTAGTCACTAAAGACGTACGATTAAACATGCCATTATCTAGTTTGTAAACTGTCTTAGCTACAAAATCCAAAAACCAATAATAAAATTAATAAATAATAACAAAGATAAACCTTCAGTAGGTATCAAAGCTGGAATTTTAGCTTGATAATCCCTTCCAACACGCATCCCCCCAGCTGAAAAACAAATAATTCAGTCAAAATTAATTTTGAGTTGTTTAGCAAACAACAATTAGTAGTTTAAAACAATTAGAAAAACACATATTTAAAAACTAAAGCTACTTCTAGACTACGTATGGGTATGAGGGCAGAAAGAGAAAGCTACTGGAACTTTAGCTGCTGCCTTAATGGAAACACACGAACCTCCTTCACGATCCTCAAAGAAATCCATGTAGGGCTTATTTGAACTAGGATTAGGACTTGGACTGGATGAAAATACATTTAAAATTTGGATTGAATGGTCGTTAACGGGTCTACTTCGATGTTGTTGCGGTTCTCGTTCCCCTCCATCATTCTGATGTTGACTGGAGTGGTGTTGACGTTGGGGATGAAGTTGATGGTGATGGTGTTGGTGATGTTGAGGATGCTGCTGGTGCGGATGTTGCAGTTGCTGTGGTCGATTCGGTTGAACCCATATACTGTTGCTACTATTATGCGAGTTGGCATTGACGTTATTGTGACCAGCTGACCCATGACCATGTCCATGCCCATGGCCGTGACCATTCGAAGAACTCCGAGGAGCTTTCCCACTATATCCATCAAAAGCAAAATCATTCAAAGAGGGAATTCAATTACGATATATACTATTTATAATTATTATCTGTTCTGCATGATTCACGATATTTTCTCGTTTAAACACTTAATACTGTAATACTGTATAGTGAAAAGTTCATCCATTTTGTTGCCATCAAGTTTTACAACTCAAGGACACTAGTTTTATACATCTATTACACATCTAACAGATAAAATAAATTATATTTTTTCGCAACAACAAAAAATCATTTTTAGAATGAAAATCATAAAATAAACAACTACCGCAACCAACAAGCAACAACAACACCACCACCGAATCAGGCGAATCAGAACGAATTTCAAAAATAATTAATTTAATAAAAGTATACAACAAAAATGTCAATTAAATTATAATTGTAAGCCTTTCATTGTTCATATATGATATAAGTATTCTACATGTTTCCAGGTCGGTATTCCATCTTTTGGAAATGGGTATGGTATGTCGGACAAAATTGGACAAAAGAGTGTTTTGTGTTTTTAAGAGATAATTACATATTTTAACTGGTGCAAGAGTCCCATCAGTGCTCATCACCAACCGGAGAACACATTTATTTCAAAAACATTGAGTTAATAATCGAAAACATAAAACGACAAGAACAAAATGAAACAAAATTAACCTGGAATGATTCGGATTTGAATTTTCACTCATGATGACGGCAATCAATGACAACTGAAAGGCAAGGTTAGGAAATTGGACGAAACGACTGATGACTGAGGTACCGTCAACTGTCTGTCAATTCTGCGGTTTCCCCAAATCCCCCAGCCAGTCTTTGCACAACAATGGTTGTTCAAAGTCTGAATTGAAATTCCACTCCCTACATTCTTAGCCTGAAATCTCTGAAATTGGAAAGGTTTACAAACTTGTAGTCTTTGAATTCTAAAGTGCACTGATTTATAAATCCTATTTGGCCTTTTGACATTTGCTGTCCAATGCAATGAATGACACCAGCAATAGCAACGACGAGAATTCACTAACGACAACTAGTTTCGATAATTTTATCGCTTGGTGACAATAGGGCCGTCAATCATTTAACACAACAATAATCAGGAATTTCAGGAATAATAAATTATGGAAACTTTGCGTAAGTAAGTAAGATGTAATAAATTAATTAAGTAATAATGAATAATCACACACACGAAACTCCGAATTCCTATCTCACTAACAGGGTTTGATAAAAACATAGTACTAATATACACGTAGTAGCAGTACTTTTGGCTTGACACCTGCGAACTTTATAAAATCAAAGAATACTATACGAACTATACTATAAAAATAAAAAATTGATAATTTCAAAAGACAAGCCTTTTAATTATAAATGAAATAAAAAACGGAATTGTAAAATATTTATGCCAGCGTCAACCACGGAAAATGACTGGACAAACTAATTACAAAACTGGCTGAAATAGTTTAATCCGAAAAATGATAGAATTTCAAAATTTCTAAAAGGCTTTTATTAAGAGAAGTAAATAAAAATGAAATATTTTGTCTATTCGTGGACTTTGAGGTTTGATATTTGGGTGACCCTGTAGCTTTCGGAACTACCCTCCAGTTAGGCTCCACTCAACTCCACTGTTTGGAATCTTTGGAAGGAAACTTTAGTGGTAAAGTGCGAGAGAAAATAATCGAGTGGAAGAGTGGAAGGCATGAGATGAAATGAGATGAGATCCATCGAGACTCCATTCCCTTCGCTCGCGCTCACTGCCGCTCACTGCCGCTCGCTCCTAAAGCCCATCTTGCCCACGTCTTTGCTATGCGGACTCCTGCATCCTCCACACTCCTGCACTGCTACTCAAACACAGCACACGGAACGCAATCACGGAATCACACAGGGCCACTTATTCAGTGTTGTCAAGTCCTCGTCCTTACTACCCTTCCAAATAAACCATTCCCTACTTTGACGACACAAAATTACCTTCAGTAGTTTAAAACTTAAACTTTCTTTTATAACTGCCAATTTTATTTTCTCCATATTTATTTACGCTCTCCTTCTTTCTGCAACCTACGAGATATGTAAACATACCTACAACGTTAAGTTTTTTGATCGGTTAGAACAGGTACATCCGCCCTACCTGAAATCAATCAAGGTAAAGTGGCTAATGTACTATAAGTTATATGAGCATAACTAGGATTTCACCATTCGGAGTAGAAATTCATTCGACCTTCATTTCAGAAGCAACTAACGATTAGAACCTGCCGAATTGTTTTCAGTGGACAATTTAAACAATCGACAGTGTTTATACTAAATTTATAAAGTTGCTAGTGAAATCAAAGTTCTATCCTAGTTCTCGTCAGTTGGAACCGTAACTATCAGTAACTATCACACTTAAAGGAGTGCTAGCAAATGAATGTTTTTATATCTCAATTTTAACGTTTGTGGGGGAAACCTTGCATCTGTCGTTGGCCACTTGCTTCACTGAATGAGCAGCACTCGTTATTTCTCGCGATTTTTGGCCGTCCATAAATGGTACCATGCAAAAGGTCAGTCGGTCTAAATGGAATTCATGGTTTTAATGCTAAAAGATAGCCATTTACGCAATGGTTAAGAGAATGGTCAGGGGGTCGGTGGGTCCCAAATAGAGATTTTTGCATGGCACCATTTATGGACAGCCCCATTACCATGGAGAGTTCTGCTACAGCAAGAATTAGAGCTCTATCTGCGAACCAACCGTCAGTTAGGGAGAGTACTCCGGTATGGGCGAAAAATACTCCAGAACTGAAATTACTGAAATACTTCCAAATGGGCGAATTATACTCCCAGGTCGGCGTAAATTTTTTCAAATAAGCTAATTTAAGAGTATTCTAATCCGATACCGGATTAAGTTAGAAAACAATTTTATAAAACCGGGTTGGAAGATGATAAAGGCTGACTGACGGTAGGTACAGAGTATACCATTGGAAAGAGCGTTAAAAACTGCATAAAGTTGTCCATCTGCTTTTTTTGATTTTCCGACCAATTTTTTGCAAAAGCAGCTTGAAGAAACGACTTTTTTTTCTGTGTGAAATGTAGGGACATTTCATAAATTACATCCACGAACCCACAAATAATCATAATGCTCATCGACAGAACTGTCGGGATTGACTAGAAATAAAATCTGATGCCAGAATACAAACTCGAAGAAATGAAGAACAAAAGTTCATTAAATATTTATATATATAAAAACCAATACAGTAATGATTTGAGATTAGCATACACATATGGTGTAAGTTGGGAAGTGCCCCCGCAGGTCCTATACCTACAGCACTACATCATGTAATAAAAGCATACAATCCCAGCGTAAATTGCTCCCATTTGGGAGTATTTCAGTAATTTCAGTTCTGGAGTATTTTGCGCCCATTCCGGAGTACTCTCCCTAACTTACCGTTTTACTTCCGCCCCCCAATGTTAAGTAATCAACGTTTATTAGTTGTGCATACGCTACACTATTGGAAAAATTATTATAAACCTTGAATCCTGCATAATAAATAATAACCTAGAAAACAATAAAACCCAGGAACCCTTGGAGTTTGAAGAGAGTTGCTGTCATATAAACTCGATACAGAACCTTACAACACTAGAATAGAAGTACACTAGAAGTGCCCATTAGTTTATTATTCGCCGTAGGCCTACTGCCAGGTAGGGTACCGAAAATCCTGCCATTAGTACTGTAGAAACTGTGAGTTCCAGAGAATGGGTGAAAGCGGGAACTGTGGGGGATGAAACATTTGGAAGAATTGGTAAAAACTATGAAACTAATACATGGGGCTGGAGCTGACTTGAACTCAGTTAGCGCTGCCCCGAAGAGAACGTTACTACAGGGAGTAGTAAAAGACTGTAATAGCTGCTAATTTTTGAGAAACTTGTGATGAAAGGGCGAGCGGGATACAAAGCGAGAAGTTGATAACCCTAGTCAGCATGCTCCGACCAGGGCCAGCGTCTTCCACACTAATAATACAGACTTTTAAAGTGTCAGTCTCACTGAGGCTTTTTATTGTGGCCGAAGCTTGAAAGCTTTACGTACATACAGGCATATGACAAACCATTACCCACGTATATATAGGCAGGGTGAAGCTTTTTAACTTAACTACGAATCTACTTTACCCACCAAATGTACAGGGTGTCCCAAAGCTTCATTTATTTAATGCTGGATGGGACAATTGGGACATGCAGGATAAGTCAGGTGTCAGGGCATTTTAAATTACTAATACCAAGTCATCAGGTAATTCACTAATTGTAGGTCACACTAAATGCCGAGATTTAATATTTCCGGATTTAAAAAAAAACTAATTAAATTATAAAATATACGTTGATACTGCAAAAACATTCAACACTGACTGACCTTACATGACACGACGATAATACATACCACCCGCTTCTAATTATTTATAAATGTTAATCCCAATTAATTTAAAACTATTTAAAAAAATTAATTAAAATTCCAACAACAAAAACTTACAGTATTTGGATTCTCCTCATGGTATTTATTTTAATATTTACTGGATAGATTTATTCAGTCACTATCACTTGGATATTTCAAAATCCAACATTGAACACTGGGATGAGATGACTGATCGGTCAACTCCAGAACATAAATGCGCTGACAAATGAATGATTAAAGCTTTCACACTAACTACTTGCTGATGACTGACTTGAAGTTAACACTATCAACTCTGAGTTGACGTTGCGCTGGGGTTTGGTGCACAATGAAAAAAATTATTGAATTTTTACTTGAAAAAAAATATTTTAACTTTAAATTTTAAACAAAAACTTTGGAGTGACCTTTGAGGTCACTGGATCCGGGCTGGTTGTTGTCAAGTTGGTTGAAGTCAAAGCCTTTTGGCTTTTTCGGTCTTCCTTGTATGGTGTCTGACTGAAGAGGTTTTGTTCCGTTCCAAAACTATCCAACTGTAAGTTAACTTGACTATCAATCCCAAATTCGAAATCCAAGGCCCTAAGGCTACGTAAAAATGTGCAAGTATATAAGTCAGTTGAGTACTTTTATACGTGAGTTTCAATGAATTGAATTTAGAAAAATGGTTGGAAGTGGCAGCTGTAGAAATGAAGTAAGAGAGTATAAATCCAATCCAGTCTTTTTGCTTGGTCTTTTTTGGGCCCAGAAGCGGCCACTATTTCGCCGTACAGACAGATAGATAAAAGGCTGAGCAACTATGGGCGACTCCATAAATTACATCACATTCTACGTTAAACTGCCTACGTTTTTTCAGAGTAGCCACGCTCCCTTGGGTGGGTTATTCTAATTGCATTTGCACCACACGAAAGAGTAAATATTTTTTCATTCACCTTTTTGAATGCTAAAACAAGCGACATTGTCCAATTTAAAAAATTATTCAAGCGGTTCGGTACTACTGACTAGGACTAGGTGCGCATTCATAGATGCTATAATTAACCAGTATAGGTAGTCTTCCTAAGTGAAATCGATAATTTAATCCATAAAGACAGCTTCTTGTCACAATCAGCATATAACAGCTGGTTACTTTTGTAGCTAACTTTCAACAAATGTTTCTACTTTCTTTATTATTGGGTTATTCGGTCCTAGCATTACTATTCTTATCTAACTTAACTTTTCAGCTTATCCAACAGCTTTTTCGCACCTAACGGCAAATTTAACGAACGAATAGCGTCCTCTAAAGTAGTATATAATACAAAAATTCAAAACAAGATATTATTAGGATCAACCAAAGATTTTTACAACATTGTTGCCCAAGTATGCGGAACCCAAAAAAAGTCTCAGTAATAGATAAGCTAATGTTAATAAATAATATTAATAATAGCTTAAGCACGTTAAATGATATTAACGAGCGTTTTTCTAACATAAATAGAATGTATCAACCCATAGTCAAAAAGTTCAAATTGTTAATGGGAGCAATCCTATAGTGGTGTCTGAGGCTGATCTACTAATGAAACTTGACAGGTTAAATGTAAATAAGGCAAATGTACCTAATGGGAGTCCAACCAAACTAATTAAAGAATTAGGATTTAGTATAGTCACTCCTCTAACTTTTTTGTACAACTTTTCGCCTTCAAACTACATATACAGTTCCTTCTCAATGGAAGAGAGGATACATAGCTCCTATTCCAAAAGATAATAATAATATATGTATGGACTCATAAATCCTGCTGTCTCAAACCGACATCTTTGGAAAAATGCTTGAAGAATTTATGTTCGAAAAACTAAATAATCAAGTTATAGACAAAATAAATGTTAGCCAGTATGGATCCATCAAAGGGTCTTCAACTACCCACTATTTAGTTTGATGGACTTTATTCATAAAAACCTAGACTGAGTTAATACTTATGTATTAGTAGTGTTACTGAACCTATCAAAAGCATTTGACTTAGTTGACTATAATATGTTACAGGGGAAACTCGTGTTACTAGGGGTAGAATCATGTGACTTAAGGTGGTTAGAAGACTTCATATATAGGAGATGTCAGTGCGTTATAAATGGTAACGAATTATCTAGTTTCTCTGAAATCTTTAATGGAACCCCTCAAGGAACAAAACTAGCGCCCCTACTGTTTATTCTATTAATAAATAAAATCCGCACAAAATTTAGCGAGAACAATCAACAGCTAGCTGGAAAATGATTAACATAATTATTGGTTTTGTTGACGACAATACCCTAGCTGAGTCTGTCCAGTACAGTGATATCCCCAAAATGAAAAATTACCCCCTCATCCCATGAAACACTATTGTTTATTTGAACACCTAGTAATTTATTAGAGTTTACAATCGGTAATTTATTGCCATTAATATATAAGTCAATTTTACTATGAACTGTATTTTTGGACATTTCAGCATTAAAAAAACCAGGCATTTACTGGGGTTAAGTTTCATTCCTAATTCAGTTGCCCAATTACTAATATTCTCTAAATAAGTTTGCATTTTGGGGGCTTCAGAATAGTTTATAGCTTCCGCTAGTGTCATGTTATCAACAAATCCATTAAAGACATGCATAGCTTTAGTCCCTGACTGGTATTTTTTATAAAAATTATATAGTATTTTATTAATTAAAACTATAAAAAGGAGGGGGGCTAGTTTGGTGCCCTGCGGGGTTCCATTACAAATTTCTTTGAACTCCGAAAGGTCATTTTCATTTCTAAAACACGTTTATACAGGAACTCTTCTAACCATTTGATATCACAAATTTCAACACCAAGTTCGATTAACTCTTTAATTAGAATGTTATGGTCAACCAGATCGAAAGCTTTAGATAAATCAAGTAATACAATAATGACGTGTCTTTTGAATGTCTAGAGATTTAAACACAAAATCCATTAGATTTTCAAGGTAGTGTGATGTAGACCCACCTTTGATAGACCCGTACTGACTTAAACTTATTTTACCAATTAGTTGCTTATACAGTTTTTCATACATAAATTCCTCTAAGATCTTACCAAATATATCTGTTTGTGATAAGGGTCTTAATGTCTCTAGAGTTACTGCACCTTTGGGAATCGGAGTCATTTAGCCTAATTTCCAAGTACTTGGAATTACACAATTTGCAAAGGAAAAATTATAAATAAAAGTTAACGGGGTTACAAGTACAAAACCTAATTCCTTTATAATGTTAGTGGGTAATCTATTCGGTACGCATTGCTTTTGTTTATTTTTAGCTTATCTAACTTACTTAGTACACTTAATTCGTTGACAATTATTGGATTACCGGCCATAATTAGGGATTCACTTTTAACTAGTGGTTTATAACTTCTGTATATTTCCGAGAAGTGTTCATTTACTAAACGTGTCCTTCGTACTGTTAGTATTATTAAGACTAACATAACTTTAGACCTTTTGAGTACGCAAATAAGGAGTTTCCCAGGACCCAGGACTAATAACACTGGTAATAATAGTTTTTTGAAGCTTGTGCCCTTGTTGAGAAACTAGGGGGGCTACAATTAATAAGGGTTCTAATTAAGTGGTGATTTATGCGCGCCTCCAAGAAGCTCATTCAGTACTACGACAGCCACTGTGCCACTGTACCGTCTGCCACTGTCAGCCAGGGCAGAATGTGAGTAAATTGATGTGTACAGGAGGCACTCTTAGAAGTGAGCCTAGAGTAGGCGGGTTTAGACGGCTATAGTGCATAGCTAGTCCTCACCCTGCTTATTTTCAAGTAAACCGGATACTCCAGTACAGGGCAAGTAAATGTGCCTGGAAGTAGAAGTGGCAAAAAAGACAGAAGGATGGCTTGAATCGGCGACACGGTTAAATTACTACGGCCAGAGTTGCAGCCCCCCTGTACGTACATACTAATTCTGAAAGCACGTATCTAAATGCAATAATGCATTCTAGGGAAGGGGTTTCCGTTTTCTGTAGGCTTTACGGGCAGAAAAGTGAAAAGTTGGAGACCTCGCAACTACTGTAACAAGGTGGAGCAAAATCTACGGCTGCGCCACTGCAATATAATTTCTAGAAATTTCACATGCTTTCCAGAGAGCTGAGTTTTTTTATTAGCGACTTTAGTTAGCCAGAGTCTGCAGGTAGTTTAGTGAGCGGTGTCTTGGCTTTAGATCTTCTCTTCAATTTCAATGTTCAGTGTTCAGTCATAATAATCCTAATTCCTAATCCTATTACCCGATTTCCGATCGTCCGATCCTACCGAATTTACCCACATTTTCCGTTTCCGCCAACGAGTAAATTCACGTCCAACCTCAACTTTTAATTACTTTTACCCCAACTACGCTACTTTAACACTTGTCTTGTGGTCTTGTCGCTGTATATTTCCCTGAAGTTTTCGGGTCGCTGTCGCTGATTATATTCGTGTAAGTCGTCAGTTTTGAAAAATATCGATATTTTGATATTATTGTTTGAGTCACTTTCAGTTGCTCGGGTTTATTACTAATTTCAAATAGGATAAACTGGGACGGGGAAGGAGGGGTTGCTTTTGCTTGCTGCACTTTCCTTTTATTACACACTACCAAACACTGAAATACTACCCCTGCCCCTGTTCTATCTAATTCTTAATTATTAGTTACTCTTAATTTCTGCACTTTATTTTGTCGATTTCAGGAATTCTTCTCAACTTTCTAATGTACAATAGTGCAGTATAACATTATTCTTACCTGGTTTGTTTCGACCGCAAATCCGGATTTATAAAGTCGCAACGGAAATTAAAATAACCAATTGAAAAGAACTTGCAGCATCGTTACCCACAGACAACTGATATACGTATGTTAAAAAATATTATTGGCAATGCAATAAGATGTTAGTACTTATGTCCGAATGTTATCCATATGTACTTATTTCATTTGATTTTTCCAAATTGGAAGTAGAAAAACAAACTTTAAATGTTGACCCACATATTTTATATAACCTAAATACCTGAGACGTATGTGATATTTTCTTGTTCCCAGTATTAGAGTATATTGATTAATTAGCGCCTGTTGTTGGTTGTTCAAAATATGGTCAATATGTTCAATATTCTGTATGTGAGATGCAATAATAACCCTTTTGAAACAAGGTCTTATATTTTGCTTACAGGACA
>JAQFZC010004119.1:0-16873 GCA_034695205.1 Dicyrtoma fusca | reverse complement strand
AAATAAATGACGAGATAAGAGGGGAAAATAAAAAATGACTTTGAGATGAATGGATCCGAGACGCTGAATCTGTTTGACATGTGTTCATCTTTTTCCCATTTTGTGTCTTTAAAAAGGATTCTCAGTGGCGCGGCGGTGCGGTGGCGTGGGCTTTGATACTTGATGAGCTCACTGCTGGGCTTTGTATGCATTTTCTAAAAAACACCAAACACGCAAATCAGCATAACTACTTTTAACTCTTCCTCTTCTCCAATTTAAAAAAAAAAATCTAATACAATGACATGTGTGTTCAGTTACAGTTACAGATACTCTCTTCTGTAGTTTGTTTGTAGTGCGGCTGCGGCTGCGGGAGTGATACTGATACTCTCACGAACGTGCTCAGGGATCGTTCAAATATCATGTCTCATAATTTAGATTGAGATAAAATAATACCTTACAGCTTATGCATGTAAGGTATGTTTTAAAATTACGTTTTACTTTCATAAATGGCGAGCTATCAAATGTAATATAGAATAGATTCATGATACATAGAGACAGTACAGCATCATTTTTACAAATCTGTGGCAGTTTCTGTGGCGGCAAAAAGGCAAAGCGGCATTTCCCGTGATTCCAAAGGAAAAAAGGCTTCTTCTAGTATTTCAGTATTTCTATTTAAAAAACATTTGAGACAGACAGAGCGCGTCGAATTACGTACAAATGGAATATAAAAAGTCATTTTCTGGTTTCTGGAAACTTTTCCCTCCTTGCCTTGTCGTCATTACCAACATACCTACATAGCATAGGCTCAGACAGGGCAGTCACTATTTCAGTCCGCTTTTCAAAGTAGAATCGTAGAAAGTGCTCTTCTTTACTGTAGTGAATTTTTTCAGTTGAAATGTTTATTATTTGCCCTACATTATGGCTTGGCATGAGCTGTTCTGGTAATTTATTTGTATTTTTTCATTTTTTTCATATCGACGAAGAGGCAATACATGTTTCTTTGTTGTGCTTGCCCACGTGGCTTTCCCTATAGACAAAATACAAACAAATGAGAGTGGCGATCTTTTGAACGAATTATTTGTTACAGTGACAACTATTTATACATAGATGCAAAAAATGCTATCTAAAGATAAGACAAGGCAGTAGTGTCAAAGACAATATTAAGGCTCATTTATTTTTACTGAGCACACTTCCGTTAACAAATCTATGGAAAATTAGCTAAAATTGTTCATACTTTTCCTTCTATAGTACACTTTATAAACTTTAAAACGCAATGTAGCAAATAAAGCTCTGTACCTTCACTTAAATTAGACAGGCGTACTTGGCCTCTTAAAATACACCTACCTACTCTAATAACGCTTCTAGATGTAAAACAAATGGAAGAAATAAACAACTGAGAGTGAGCGTCTGCCCGAGAGACTGGGTCGGTAGTGCATTAATTATATTTAGAGAAGTGGGACCTAAATTAAGTGCTCAAATGCGTCTAACTGCAGAGTGCAGGGGCACACACAGTGTCTCTCTAGATTAGATAACAAGAAGCAACTCACAATTACAATTGCAATTACAACTACAACTCACTCCGAACAACCTTCGCCGTATGCTTCCCTTCAGTTTCCTTTTCGTTTTGGGTTTGGAATTGCTTACGTACGGAAGCAACACAGTGCCGTATGTACCGTGTACATATGTATTTGTGTAAATGTGTATGTACGGTGGGTTCGGGAGGAAGAAAAAAGAGTGAAGTTGAGTGAAGTCAAGTAATTGTAGTTGAGAGTAGAAATGAAAAATGAAGAAGGGAAGTTGGATCTGGTGGAAAGTATGAAGTGGGAAGGGAGCGGGTAACGAGTCATTTGCTACGAACAGTGAGCACACTAGACTTAATTCAGTAAGGGGCATGCCATATATTACGAATTACGCTAAAATTTAAAAAAAAAGAAAAAAAGACGTCGTATACATATATATATATAGTAGTATTTAGTAGCGCTTTTTCAAACAAGCCAAACAAAAAGTTGGGCCACGCATCAAAAAACAAACTATTCTTACATTTTCGGAAAGTGCAAAACAAATAAGTTTACGTTTTCAAAAAGTATGATGCAAAAAAATTAGTTTTAAAAACACACAAATCACAAAGTTTTATGCTTTTAAAAAGTACCATGTACAGATTTCCGCTTTCAAAAAATGCAAAACCGAATAATTTACTTCTTAAAATTGTGAAAAGGATGATATTTTTCCTTCAAAATTGGTAGCTCGGTACATACATAGGTATTTATTTCTTGGAGTTTTTTTGCGACGTAGTTACGGAAATGCCCCACGTATACAGACGGCAGTGGTGCAATGAATAACATGCCATGTATGCACATGTATGTACATATGTATAACAAGATGAAGCCGGAGCCGGGTGAGAAATTGGGACTATGGGAAGGCTATAGCATGTGTATTAATACGTTTGGTTGTAACTTAAAGTGTAAAAGTGTGCTTGGTCTACTTTTTGGCTTTGACTTTGGTCGATCATCTGGCTGTCTATGTATGTATGTCTGGTCGGCTGTCGGTTTTTCCACTCAGATAAAAAAAAACACATCTTCTCATCTTCCTTTACCCACAGTAGCCCACTAAATGTAAAATCCTTCTTCTAATTTGTGTGAAGTCAATGCATAAATGTGTAAAGGCACTGCAATTACAACTTTATTTATTCTACGAGGAGTTGAGGCATAGGCACTACCTTTTACTAACAACTAAGGTCTTTCAATGGAAAAAACTGGTGCAGAGAGATGATCCTACCTACCTACGTACAAACTACAAACATTCATTTAATATACAATGTTACTCTGTTTTTAAAATTGTGTACAAAAAAAAACAAATCATTTGACCTAGTTTGGAAGGAAAGTTTTACAATTTAAAATTGTCAAAACCCCTTTGTAGCGGATTTAAATATAGGGCTTTGATCGCCGCTAGAGACTATTTTAACATGCGCCCCCTTGAATTTATTCCTTTTTGTAACGCTATAAATGCTATTTTTTTTTATTTCATTTCTGTGAAACACACACACACACACATGCACACATAAAATCATAAAATTCCCTACCACCGCACCGTAGTCTAAACTGCGACCTGCGACTGCTCACAATCACTTAATATTTATAGCTCGCAGGTTTTTTTTCTGCTTTTTTTCTCTCTCTCGCTGCCCTACACTACACCCAGTCGACACTCAACTTACCTAGGTACCTAATGTATGTACCTACGTAAATACAAGCGGGTCCAGCCCAGTTCACTAGCGATTTATAAATCATGGAATGAAAGATACAATTAAATTATAGGGCCCTTTGAACTATTACGCAGTCATGTAGTGTTGGCTCGTATGCCCATAAGACAGAGGAAATGAGACCCGTAGCGACAGAAATTTGAGGGAAAAAATAGGAGTGAGACTCGGTTGGAAGGCTCCTACACACCATTCATCAATTACAAGGCAAATGCCATGACCGACCAAAAACACACACACACACACGCTACACAATCATTCTCCGCCGCTCACAATTTCAGTTTCTACACCACCAACCAACAAGGACCAATAATGTCAAATGTCAAACATCTCAAATCAATAAGATTATCGCAATAAAATTATTGATTACCCCTTTTCGCTTTTTTTTGGGGGTGTAATCAATATCAAATACCGCTGGGCCAGCGGTCCCCAAGCCCAGAGTCACTATACCCACATAAATCTGTTGGTGGTTGAAAGGAAATTGTTTACCAAAAATCACGAATAAAAATACAACTGCTTATTACATTGCAAAACATTCTGATGATTGTTAACCTATTCGAAACTGGGAAACCAATGAAAAAATGCTTTCTAAAAGGGCTATTCTACATAAGTCCACATTTTTAAAAACATTCAAAACAAGTAACTAATGTTTTCAAAAAGATCTACTATAACTAACTATAAATTATCATTTTCAAAAAGGGCAAAAACTGGAAATTAACGTTTTAAAAAAGGTCAAAACTGGAAGTTAACATTTTCAAAAAAGCCAAAAACTAGTAATCAACGTTTTCAAAATGTTCAAAACTAGAAACTACCACTTTCAAAAAGTTGTAAAATTAAACATATTGCCGTTTCGAAAAGGTTAAAATGGCTGGATTTTGCATTTGGAAGCATTGGGAATGAGCACCAAATGTGTTCGTAAAACATTCCAAATGATTCAGCTTTACAGTGCCAGTGTCCAGTGTTTCAAATTTTTGGGCCCTTATTCACCGTTTACTGATAATTCAGTTTGTACAGATATACTAATACACTAAAACAAGAAGCTAATTATTTTTCAAACAGTACTAGGTACCTCCGTGGTTTTGGTTTTAAAGTGGCCTTTGCTTTGGTTCAATTATTGTGGTGTGGCTATATATGTCCCTGTCCCTCCTTAATTCCCCTGTTGATATTTGTAATTCTCGAAGGAATTTAAATCTATTTACTTGGAGTCGTACCCGTATTGACCCAGCAAATGCAGCAATATGTACCACAATATGGAATAATATTATATTATTACAACAACTAGCATTGCAACGGATTGCAAGATTATTATTATTAGTATAGCACTTGGGATTAAATGACAAGGGCAAATATGGCAAGTACATACACCGGTGTAGTGCCCATAAAATACAAAACGATACAATAAAATAGTATGTAAATGCCAGGCCTACTTGCATTGCATGTAAGTGGTGTCAACTCTTAACTGTACATTTGACAAGTAGTCACAAAAATATAATTTCCCTTTACGTATCAGCAGCACTAATTAGCACGTCAGCAATTTACGAGTGACACATTATTACTCAAGTAGGGACATAAAGTAATAATTTATTGTAACCGCACTAGATTGAGTATGTGCACCTATGCCAGGTGTATTCAATTAAAGGACTGATGAAAGGGCTCTTTTGCCTCCTAATCCTCGTCCCATAATTATATTAATGTTTCTGCTGAAGGCAGCGCTGATTCTGTGTGATGTGTTGGGCTGATTGTGAGATGGTGGTTGGTGTGTGTGTGTGTGTGTGAATGTGTATGTGTAAGTAATTAAAATGAATTCTGATACAGCACTTTTTTCAATTCAATCAACTCAAAAGCACTTTTGTTCTCTGAATAAATAATGTACTGGCGTTGAGATCTCTGCTCACAAATGTATGTACCTACATTCTGTCTGTGTGCCAAATGAAAATGAATTAAATGAACATGAACTGAGAGAGGCAGAGACAGAGCCGGAGAGTCACATAGTGCACTCTTGTTTGCTTAGGGATAAAATTCTATTCTCCACTCCATTATTACTACATAGTCATGCATCCATCCATTATACATTATATTGTTGGAGATGGGGCCACCATTTGGAAATGTACTCTCTGCATCTTGGTTCGGATTGAATTAAGGATTTGCATAGCCAGCCACACATTACCTACATTTTATTCCATGCATTGCTTCAGAGGGATTCTGTGGAATTATTGCATTGCACTCCATTGTCCACGGCACTCAAACTGTGTCCTATCACTATAGGCACACACACAAAAAAAAACATGCAAAAAAACAAAGCCCAAAAACTTAAGCCCAGTCAAAGCCACTGCCAAGCTAACTAAGCAAAGTCATTCATGCCCAGCAAGCCCACAAATTAATATGCTTTGGACTAAGAGGCGAAAATGTTGACGATTTAAAATGTTTTAAATTAATGCGAAACCAGTGCAAGTACCAGTGCAGATAAGCATACTATACTTTTAACCTATTCTAAACTGTAAAACAGTAGAACGAACACTAAAAAACGTTTTTTCTACAAATTAACTTTTTCAAAAGGTCAAAACTAGAAATGTACCTTTTCAAAAGCATTCAAAACTAAAAACTAGCACTTTCAAAAAGGTCAAAACAAGGAATTAACCTTTTCAAAAACATGCAACGCTCATGATTAACACTTTCACAAAGGTCAAAACTAGAAATGTACCTTCTCAAAAGCATTCAAAACTAATAACAGTAATAACTAGCACTTTCAAAAAGGTTAAAACAAGGAATTAACCTTTTCAAAAACATGCAACACTCATGATTAACACTTTCAAAAAGGTTGAAATTAGAAATCAGCGTGTTCAAGAACATTCGAAACAGGAAATTAACATTACTAAAGTCAAGCAAAACGTGTAATTAACACTTTAAAAAAGTCCAAAAGAAGGAATTAACACTTTCACAAAGGTCAAAACTAGAAATATACAAATGTCATTTTCAAAGACATGAGATATAACGTTTATTGCCGCTTCAAATAGGTTAAATTGACTTGAAAACGTTGCTACGTGAAAAAGATGCTACTTACCTCACTTTGCTTCGTCTCGATGCGCTGCAATAATGTGCAGTCTGACAATAGCTGCTGAGAATAATTAGTTAATTGATGAGTCTGACTCATATATTTATTTGTCGTGTCGTGTCGTGGTTCTTTTCGTGGTGGTGGGTATCTACTGTGCTTAAGCAGTAGTAGGCCAGGCCTTGAATCCATGAGTGTTTTTTAAACTAATTAGCACTCCTCCAACAATAGAACACACATGAATAAAGAAACGATTGCGACTAAACTCACACACACACACACACAGGATTGCCTTTTCATGGCTATTTGTATACGTGATAAGAGCTGCCACTATTTTTGTGAGAAGTACATACATCTGTAGATGCAGCTCAATCTATATCTATAGCTATAGTTATTCTGTAAAACTATAGTGACTAATACTTTATAGGCACAAATATTTTACGTTACAAGTTCCAATGTTAGTTTAAGCTTTAACATGGATTATTCTCTAAGTTTTTAAATTACCTTAGTTTTTTACAGGATTTTGTATTTATTACTTCCTAGTGCACCTACCTAGGTACTTATCCAATTAGTAGATACGGGTTCATTATTTGTATTTGTATTTTTATGTTTTACACTTTATCGGTGATCATTTTACTTTATAGCTTACCACATATGTACATAGGTACCTACATAATATGTAAGCATAAGAGTACATAAAAATAGGGTTACGGTCATGAACTCTCGAGTGCCTTTTAAGAAGTTTTAATTATGATGCAATTGTAAGAAAACCCATTAAAAAGTACAAAATTACGTATGTATTTCCTTTAGCCCTCATAGACAGGGCACTTTAAATTATTTGTTTGTATATAATGATTGCTATAAAATGTACCTATGTAAATGAGTATTTACTTTTACAGGATTGGATGGATTGTGACACACTGTGACATTTAAGTTTTGAAAAATCAATATAATTATAGATACAATTATTTACACTGTACTTCCATAAAACAAAACAATGACAGACAGACACGACGAGGGTATCTACATATGTATGCATGAGGCATCCATGTTTCTCTCTCTCTGTAACAATCTAACAATTAACAATCCAATCCAAGTCCCACGAAGCGAAGGTGACTTCAAGTATGAATCAACAGTAATTACTAAATGTCTATTTAATAAAGTGATGAATACATGTATTACATACTATACTAAAAATTTTATCGATATATAAGTACCTACCTATATAGGCTCTCTCCTATAGGTATATATGTACCTTCATGGATGAGTGTACTTTTTAATTAATTAAATGCAAACCACTTCCAAAAATTACGATGCTATAGCTATATTACCTACACTACGTACATGTATACAAAGTGGCACTCAGATGCCCACTTTAAACAAACAATGAGCAAAAGGACGCTAAAGTTGTGGCAGTTACAACTTACAAGTATTTGCATAATACCAAATACTGTGCAAAAGTACTGCGATTCTATAGACACAAACTACATAGTCCCTCATAGAGTGATGGGATCTGTGGTGAGATCAAGGGGAAGATTTGAAACAAAATGTAATGAAGTGACATTTAATAATTAATATTTAAATTCAATGGGATCTCAGATTACTATATATTAATTACCGAGCCACCATCACACGGCTCAGTCTATAGCATTTGCATATAGTGCCCATATTTTAATAAATGATGATGGTGGAGAAAAAAAAACTTAAGAAGAAGATACAATATCAAAATCATAGTCATGGCAGATCAATAAAAATGTAGCTATATAGCCAGCTATATAGCCATAATTATACCTATAGCTATATAGCTAAATTAGAAAAAAAACTAAATGCCAAAGGCCAATGCTAGAGCATGTGTACATTCCATAAGGCTCCAGGGCACACAAAGAGTAATTAGTACATAATAAATCTACGGCACGGAGTGCCAGGCGGATATCTTGAAAATAGATTTAATGATCTTCTTGACTCTTGGCCTGTACATATTATGGGATATGCTCTGCCTATAGAGACGATTAAGAAGCAAAATGACTTCAGAAATCTTTGCTATGCATATATTAGTTGGTCAATCTATGGGCAAGTGTCCTTTTGCTCCTTTCTGACTAGTCTGAGCCACACGGTATAATTTACTGTATACTCATGATGAAGTCGAGGGGAATTGGAGAGGATTTTAGCATAAAATACAGAGCTTCATGGAAAAGGTAGATGCAGGTCGTCTAATCGCAGGTAATAATTATTATGATAAGGTTAGCTTAAGATTGGCGAGATTAACTGTAACTGAGAATGGGAATTAGTGGTTGACGGTTGAGATGAAGGTGTGTTTCATAAAAATTGATTAACGTTCGTGATGCCTTCAGATTTACACATTTTCCACAAAACACTACAGAAAAATGGCTTGGAAACACACACACTCTCTGGCTCAATCCTAACTCCTTCCTA
The DNA here is from genome assembly GCA_034695205.1 of Dicyrtoma fusca. NCBI lineage: Eukaryota > Metazoa > Arthropoda > Collembola > Symphypleona > Dicyrtomidae > Dicyrtoma > Dicyrtoma fusca. Next base: position 8,159 of record JAQFZC010004119.1, on the reverse strand, counting down.
TAGCACAGACTTCTACACACTTTTGACTTTCCTTTCCTTCCTTGGCTTTGAATTTTGAGGCTGACTTTGACTTGACAAGCACTCTGTGCAATACCAGCGATCCGTCTGTATATAGTGCAAAGCTAGTGTAGGGGCCTTTCAAATTTGACTAGTTGGAAAGATTTTTTCAAAATCGGACCAAGAAAAATTCATGAAACTATGTACATCGTAGCATAACATACAATTTTGCCAAAAAAGAAACAGCAAAATATACTTTTTTTTCTTCAAAAAATCCGCACATTTTATATTTTCAAAAAATTGAAAATTTAAATCTGTAAGTTTTTTTTATGACGTAATAAATAAGAAGACCCATTGCTATATATCACACCTACTGATACCAGTAGACTTGGGTGATAGCCATAGTGCTATACACTTGACCAGTTTTAAGTTTTAAGTTGAAACTCAAGTATCTACATACAAATGGGCTACTCATTTACATACATCTAGCAAGCTTGCACTACCAAAAAACACCATTAAAGATTGCTATAGTTAATGTAGCTATAGATATACATATAGGTATATGCAAGTACAAAACGCTCACCTCTGCATACATGGAAAGGCCCAAAAGACGCACGGCCACGGAAAAAAATGTGAACTTTATGGACACCATTAATTATCCTTATCATTATGATTGGCTTTGCTCTACGGCATCTAATTAAAATCAATGTTTGAGGAATTATAATAGTCCGACCAGGGTGTATAGTGTGTAAGTGTGTAGAACAGACCATCGCCAGCATTGTGAAGTGAATTAAATGAATCTGCCGAGTACATAAGGGACTAGACAACAGAGATAAGAGTGATGGAAGAATTTGGACGGTTATAATTACGCTCTCTGATCTTCTGATCCGATCTTTACGGCCGCGTCCCTTCTCTATCACAGAGTACAAATTCAATGCGCTCTTCCACTACCATCTCTTCAACATCTACATGGAGCAATCAACCAACTTGAAATTGAAATTGAACTTGAACTTGAATAAATACATACATAGTGTCCATCCATAACACTAAAGTAAACGGTGGTGATACTTACACGCTTAGTAGTTAGTCGATCTACACTTTTACACTTAAAAAAAGTTGGTAAAATTAATTTTGTACCTACCTAATTTAAAAATCTATTTGCCTAACAACAAGTACACGAGATACTAATCTACTGCAGTGTATTAATTTACACTTTTTTGAAACATTTCTAAAAAATTTCACTAATTTGTCACTGTATGCATACTCTGCATTTAGCTTTGATGAACTTTCGTTCCTTTCGTTACGTTTAAAGGCTCGTGCAGACATTTGCAGGTTGCACGTAAAATGAAAATGAGTAGAAAATGGAGCACTATATGTATATATAAAGAACCTGTGTATGTATATCTATAGCTATGTATACCTATACAAATAGGATTTTGGTGTAGCAGTGTGCAGGAAGGGTGGAGGCTTTTAGATTATGATTTTCTCATTGAATGCTTTTTGCTGTTGTTCTCTGACTGTTGAAGAGAGTGAAGAAGACAAGACGGGTAATAAAAAAAATATATTAAAAATATTAAAAGCTCGAAGGTGATCGTTCATGTAACAAGTGGCCGGGGGATGGCTGCAATGCTTCCTTTTCATTACCACACTTACGTGTCTTCTACATGTACGCACCTGTTGTGGACTGGACTTAATATTCTTAAGCACAAGCTATGGATCGTGAATTTTACACGAGCAAGTGCACCTTAAGCGATAAATACAGATAAATGAAATATAAAAATTGACCAAAAAAGAGTGTATGAAGTGTCTGTCCATGCTGTTTGCACTTTAATCTCTGACTCAAGGTGTAAAACTATGAGCTGGAAGGCTACCGCGGCATGGCGGCTACGGCTGGAGGAAAAAATTCCAAAGGAAATAAATTTTTATGACGTAATGCCACATTAGATAAATATATCAAAAAAATACACACACACTTTCTGATAATAATTTATAAACTTAATTTCACTTTTTCACTCTACTTGCCTTTCAAAATTAAGACCGTACGCCGTACAGTGTACAGTGTAAAGTGTACAAACACAGTAAAAAGTCATGCTTTAGGTTTTAAACTTAAGCACGCCGAAAAAAAAACATGCCAAAGACCGATAGCGAAAATTTTAATTTTTTTTTTATTTTTTCACTGGTTATGGTGGAAAAATGCTGATAGGGATTTGGGAGCAGCATAACTTTGCACTTTCAAATGTGATCTGTATCAGGAGCATTTAAAAATTTAATAAAGGCGTATATGCAAAACGTCTGTGTATTCTGTATTGCTCACATGTAGAGTGTATAAGTTCCTATCATATCGCATATCACATCGTGTCCTGTGAGTCATATTCATAATTTCATACTTGCACTCGTAATGTTCCTGTGTTCAAAATATTTTTATGTCCATCAAAAGGGAAAAGAACAAACAAGGAGCTCGTAACTAGTCACAATAAAGACTCATCTACATTCACACTGACACTCCATATCCTATCGTGGGTATCGACCTTGATTTATGCGGTGAATATACCTTTTTTTTTCTTCCATGCATATTTTCACTTTTTAATTTATGGTTGACATGCAAATATGCTCAAGACAGGAAAAAATATTTCTTACGAGTGAGTGGGATTAGACACAAATATGAAGGCCCATATAGCTACACAGTAATAACTAGGTGAGTATCAGCATTGCATTGCAAGGGGCCCTGCGGATATTACATCCGTGTCGCACAAATGGAATTTCGCGTTGTAAGTGAATGTGCTAGGGTTGCTGCTTCATTTACACGGCTTTCACGTGCTAACTTGTTTTCGTGCTTTTAACTTTGGTGTTCTTTCGAAAATGTAATTAACTTATTTTGCAAGTTTAGAAGGAGGCAAATTCCATGGTTAGCCTTGTAAAGTTCTTGGGCCATTGTTATTTTGTCTTATTTTGCACTTTCAAAAAAGGGCAAATATTATATTGCACTTTCAAAACAGGGTAAATACCACATTTTTAACTTTCAAAAACTGACAAATGTCACGTGAAGTTTCAAAAAAATGAAAAATACAACATTTTGCACTTTCAAAAAAATGAAAAGGACAACATTTTGCACTTTCAAAAAAATGAAAAATACAACATTTTAAACTTTCAAAAAAATGAAAAACACAACACATTAAACTCAAAAAATGATAAATACTGTATTTTGCACTTTCAAAAAAGAGTAAATATCCTATTTTACACGACAAACAAAGATGAAAAAAATGCATTTTGCTTCCTAAACGTGTAAATAGAAAATTTCACTTTGTTCAAAATCTGTGTACTAATTAGCATGTTTCATACCTTTTTTTGCCACTATGTACCTATCATATTTATTTATGAAATATTGCTACGTGGGAAGCTATAGCGCTCTAAAACGTACACGTGAAATCTGCAAAGTCCCCCTAAATTCCATCTCGCATTTACTTTGGTATTATAAAATCCATTGTGTTCATCAGAACAATGCAATGACGACTAGATAGGCTAGACTTGCAAAAAATAGAAGCGGCCCGTATAATTATTATAAAACTATAATAACGTGTAGGTACTTTCTTTGGTGATTCTCACTAAATTTTTATGACTAGGACTGCACTCGCGTGGCTTTTGGCTTTGGTCGTTATATAGACTTTTAAAATACCTCCAGGAATAAATGGTTCCAAGTTATTTTTATTAGAAATTAATATACAATAAGTAATTAATGAGGGATACTAAATAATATGGCTTAAAAAAATGCAAAGGTGTTTGTACAGGTAATGTTGGCTTATACAGGTATGTACATATCCGCATCATGTGCTATCAGTTGTCGGCATTATATTCAAATGAACGAGTATGTAAGCGAAGGGCAGGACGTCCAGTTACTCAAAGTGGGGATAATTTTTTGTTGTTGCCATTTTCATTTTTTTATCGAAGCATTAAAACAGGAATTTAATAATATCCATGTGCCGACAGAATATTTAACAACTGCTCAACAATAAATAAATCCATAACCTAATGTACCTACCTATGTGTTGGCTCCATCTCCTAATGTGTAAAAAGATAATATAATATATGCAGTGTTAACCTGTTCATCCCTGAATAAAGTCAAACGTGCTCTGTATAACAATTTTGCCAGGGCTCAAAATCTATAAGTTGTATTATTAATACGAAAAATACATAGCTTGTTCAAGATGGAACGTTTTTACGTTACACATGCAAAACCTGCTATCTACACTTTAGAAATGCAAAAATTAAATACACATTACAAATATATTTCCATAGTGGCACCTATATTTTAATCATCATCGATAATTGACCCTCAATTATCCAACTCGTTTATCTACATATGTATTAGACTAGCAAAACGTCCCGTAGTTTAGTCTTGTTTACACATGTTGTACTAATTATTAAACTGTTTTTGTTTTCTTTTCATGTTTGCTACAAATAATGGTGGACACGCAAATCAGGTATGTACAATTTTTTACTGTTGCTCTCTTTGCTATTAAAATAGTTCTACCTACTTCTAAATCCATACTTAGTCAAATAATTCAGGGGCACACACAGGTTAACTTTAATCATTTTGGATCAATTATATATTTCCTTCCCCTTTCATTCAACACTACAAAATAATTATTGCATTGTTTTTTTCTAGGTGCATACTTTAAGCAAAATGTGTACACTAGTAATTTGGTGGGCAAGGAGGGAATAATTTCGCAAGCTTATTATGCGTGTAGTGGTCCACATAATCAGTAATCAGTGATACATTATCTCCATTGGCATTGCATTGCATTGGTCAATCGTACATTAGGTACCATATCTTGGTGTAGTGTATTCATAATTTTATTTGATTCCATTTCTTTCATTCCTGTTTCCAGACGCCTATCAGTAGATTCAGAAGATGAGATTGTTGATTTAGATAAAATGTTTTTAATGTTATTAAGTAACTTTTTTACGTCTTCAATGATACAAGGATAATTTCTTGGATTTTATTCACCAAATAATAATAATTATTGACTCACTTCGAAGTGTTTTTTTTCTTTCGTTTCTTTCTTCTTTGTACAATGATTGCCGTCTGATGACTGTCCGCCGGCCGTCGCGTCCGTCCGTTCGTTCGTTGTTCGGCTGTTATTGCAAAATTGCTCATGTATATATGCCTAGGTTTTTGCACTGTTTGTATTCTAGTTTCTGATTTTTTATTTTATAACTTTATTATGATGACTTCTCTTCATGCCGACCATTAATAGATTCAGTGAAAGATACATATTTATGGACATGATACATTTTGACGGGAGACAGAGCTGCTGAGTGAGTGAGATTACAAGTCTTTCATTTAATTCAATCCTTTTTCCACGACTATTTGTCTTACTGGCAATTCAGCTCATCGCTGCTAGTCCCTAGCTTCACTTCCATTTCAATCTCGTATGTATATACATTATAGTTATGTACAGAGACACAATGGATAGTATCCAAAGGAGAAACCAGAACCAGATTTACGTTGAAAAAAAAATTAGGTACATGTAATCTAACGTTGGTGCGAGAACTGTTTTATTATGTTTGGTTTGATTATTTTTTTTCCCCGGTGCTTCTTAGACTCTGTTTTTTCCCCTTTGCTTTGTCTCTGCTCTATATCTATAAAACTATAAACAATTACACGGCATACCACTTCTGTACTTACTGTACTAGTACAGATGTATGTATACGTACACGTTTAGTTAATGTACTTACGTAAATGCTGAGGAATGATAGGAAAAACTGATATGAATTCCACCAGGAGGTACCTGGATGGATGGGAGAACGAAGAAACTGCAAGAGAGCAAATAGTTGCTGGCTTTTGGCTTTAGTTTTGGCCTACCGTCTTTAACAGTCGAGTACCTCCGAAGGTATTTACCGTAAATATCCAAATGTTTCCAGGAAACATTTGGAAATTCTTAGATTGAATTAAGACCAATGTTACTGCAACTTATTTAACCTATTCAAAACTGAGGAACCATAGAAAGAATACATTACAAAAGCGTTTAATTCTATAAATAAACTTTTTCAAAACGGTCAAAACTATTAAATAGCACTTTTTCAAAACTGTCAAAACTAGTAAATAGCACTTTTTCAAAACGGTCAAAACTATTAAATAACACTTTTTCAAAACGGTCAAAACTATTAAATAGCACTTTTTCAAAACGGTCAAAACTATTAAATAACACTTTTCAAAACGGTCAAAACTATTAAATAACACTTCAAAACGGTCAAAACTAGTAAATACCACTTTCAGAAGGTCAAAAATCAAGAAATTACCGCTCTCAAAATGGTCAAAACTATAAGTACATTACCGTTTCGAAAAGGTTAAATTATAAACTGCTCATTTCCACAGAACCCACTTATCAAAAACATTCATTTGGTGTATAAAAACATTTTTTCTAAAGTCATTTTGTATATGTAAACGTTTTTTTTTAAACGGGATTTTGTATAAAACTACAACTCTAACAAACTCATTTTGTACAAATACTTTCTCTAAAAAGTTAATTTCTTCAAAAACGTTTTTCAAACCAATGAGTTCTCTTCATACCTAGCTTCATTTAAGATTTATTATAAAACTTGTCACAGTAGTAATTCCAAGACCCGGAAAATCCCAGTTTCAGTTGCTACTCGGCCATTGACGGTACTTGAAGTCGTAAGCACTTGTGAAACTGAAGGAAGTCTCGTTGTCTTGTGTCTTTGTGTATTGTCTGCCTGAGCGTTGTTGGTTGTAAAAATATGTGGAATATAATAAAATGTATGGAAGAGCAGAGAGTCTTATCATTAGTCGAGAGCCGTCACTTATCGCTCTGGCGATAATCATATTATTATGACAAAGTCTTTCAGGAGATACTGTAAAATAAAATACAATCTTACGGTTAGCTGTGTAGTAAGTCAGTCAGACGACTCATAGTAAGGACTGTGTAAACGTGTAAAGCAGGTCTGCTCTGGAATTATATTATTCTTATTATTATTATTATGAAGTTTACATAGTACACAGGCACACACGGAGGAAAATAAAGTGGAATGGAATCCCAGCGTGTGAGAATTATTTCAAGATAATCATACATCATGTAACATACATCATCTACCTCCTTACGTACGTAGTACACATATACATACATACGTCTCAAGGAAACACAACAAACAGAAACACTCAAGTCTCACATGAATATTATAAAATTATAAAATATAACATAGATCTGTCGAGAATGTGTAGTGTTTTCTTTTCTTTTTCCAGCTTTTCAGTTTTTGTTGGGATTTTCCTTTTACTCATTTTCATTTTTCACAGACGGATGAATAATAATTCTGGAAAATTGTGACTTGAACTTTGTAGCTCTGGCATTCGAATTTCCAACTGGTAGTGGGTAAACCCTGTACTGTATCTAGTAATACTCCAGGAAGGCATTCCCGATCTGTCTGTAACGCTAATCTAGTGAGGCAGCCATCTGAGCAAGCACTGAATTTGTATAGACAAGGGGTGAAGTTTTCCTTTTCGGCTTCGGTATTCGGTGGTATGGTAAGGAAGAAAATCGAGTAGCCCTCGGCGGAATTTCCCTTCAAATCCTCGATCCACATTCACATATTTCACAGTCACATGGAAATGGAAGGAAGGCATGGTTCGGGTCTCCAACGATACCCTATAATGTATGAAGAGAGGATGTGGAAAAGAATTAGAAATTACCAAGGGGCTATGCATATGCTACTTCACATAGCACTATACATACTCTTTCAGAGAAAAAATATTAAATTAAATATTAAAACAAATATTTAAAAAATCCGAAGGGACTTGAGCGGGATACAATTTCTTATGGAAATCTAAAAAGGATAAAATATATTTATTTATTTACAACCTCCAAAAACATTCGGTAATAGTTGAAAAGAGCCTACAAAATTATCCTTAGCTACTTGATATAGGTAATAAGTAATAGCCATGAAACGGAGGATACGGAATGTAATAGTGCAGTAAAAGGCTGCTGCTGGAGAAAAAGGAGAAGGAAAAAGACGGAGCGGAAAGGGAAAAGAAGCAAATAGGAGGTTAGATGCGTGCATTACTTTATTATACATACGTATAGGTACAAACAAGTCAAAGTAGGTATGATATAAATGAATAGACTTAATAAAGTTGACACATAGGTATA
>JAQFZC010004118.1:0-16878 GCA_034695205.1 Dicyrtoma fusca | reverse complement strand
AGGATTGAAGCTTCGGTCTGAGGCTGGAAATTTCCATTCCAGTCTGCAGTCCTAACCGCTCACCCAAGCACGCCTGCGCTTAAGCAATATGGATTCACTATAACTCAATTACTATCCATTTGCAAAATGTATGTAGGTACATTAGAAGTAATTTAGAATATGATTTCACTTTATGGAGCCAGCAATTAACGAGTAAATTAATGAATGAAATTATATCTGTTGAAAAAAAAATGTCTTAGCATAATTACTGGGAAATACATTAGTAGAAGTAACTATGCTGAAGTTGCCGATAGACTTAAGTTAACAAAAACTGGAAACAGATTTGGCAAACTGTTATTATAATTTGGAGTGAAACTTCAAATATCTGATAGATATGGTGACTGGCTAAAACTGTATGTTAGATGCAGTACCAGACCAAGTAGAAAGGAGTGTAATTATAGCATTGTATATTGTAGGTACGAGAGATATACGAAATGGTCTTACCCCAATTCCCCTTGTCCCATTGCCCTTTCCTCGTTCCCCTTGCCACATTCCGATTGTGTCATATTCCCATTATGCACTATTGCCCTTTTGCTACATTCCCCTTATGCTCTTTTCCTCTCGGCATAATTCCCTTTTTCGCACTATTATTTTAGTTCAATTTTAGTTTTGATATTTTTCTGTAACAAATAATTGCAATTTTACTGATGCTCTTCGGTGCACGCTTGAAGAAATTCCTTTGAATATTCTGTACGAAAACAGGGATAACTTGTAAGGGGAATACTCATAAGGGGAATAGTTCAGAGGGCAATAGTGGGAAAAGGGGAATTATGTCGAGGGGAAAAGAGAATGTGGAATGTGGTACAAGGGCAATGATACATAAGGGGAATATAGCAAAAGGGCAATAGTGCATAAGGGGAATATGACACAAGGGCAAAGGGTAACGGGGAAAAGGCAATGGGACAAGGGGAACGGGGCAGTCACCATAGGAACGTCGATAGTTCGATTTGGTGTAAGGTCTAGTTTTCAGACTCGTTTGCTCAATCTCTCTAGATTAGCTATGGGTCATTACGAATGTTTAATTTGCTTCCAAGTTAATAAATAAGGTGAATTTAAATTGATTTTAATTCCATCTAGTTCATTTTCATATTTTTATCGTTTACTTCTTGTAAAACATGGACGATTCAAATTTTGGCTGCTGTATCACGAGATGGTGGAAACAATCTCTGAAATTTCACTGTTGAGCCAAATAACAGGGAGCTCTAGTAGACATGCAGTATTTAATTAGACGTACACCTATTTTTGTGCTTAGGGGACGTTCATTTTTTAAAAACTCTGAGAGGGGTGCTTAATGTTTACTAAAACTAAAATTCTGTATCAGAGGTATTTCATATCTTGAAGGAATTTTGTGTATTACTACATGATATCTTGTTCTTTTACTCATTTCCAACATTATTAGTTATAAGGGGTTGCCTTGCAGAATGAATATCCAGAACTGTGCTGTTTACACAGTTCAGTTTCCATAAGGAGTTATATGTATACATCTATTGCGTACCCAAGTGACAGAGGGGGAGCATAATTTACTTAGTTGCAAGTTAACGTCCTGTGGTGACAGGGGCAGGGGTTTTGCTTTTTAACAAAAAGGGATACGGAATAGATATATGACGCCTAAATTAGTTTTCCAAACGGAAACACCGAAAGGTACACTTTTCGGACAGGTAACGAGTCTGCCATAAATTACGTATTTAGCCCCAAGCAGTGCAGTGGGGCTTTACTTTTTAAAACTAGACTTTTAAAACTGAACTAAACTTAAAAACAGTATAGAACAACCAACAGCCGGTAGTTATGAATTTCAAGCAGCAGAATGGAAGTTTTCAGCTTTATAAATGCAGGCCCAGCATATCAGTCTAACCAGCAATTGCAATTTCTAGAGAAAGCTATTGCATAAAAGTTTTCAATATGACTTAACAGTTATGCTAAAAAGATAGTGAGGTTATCTTAGTAATTATTAATTATTCATATGGTCAGCTTGGACGTTTTTACGACCGGATAATACACGTGGGGATGGAGGTTTCACTTATAAACGATGTTCTGTAGCCACATTGCGTGAGAAGTTAAACATCTACTTCGACCGTTGTACAGATTTTTTTTGACTCATGCTTTCTTAACGTGTAAATGTTTTTAGAAGTGTGTTGCTTTTAAAAACGATGCTCGCACCGCACCCGTACTAATTTAACCTATTATACAGTACGTTCAAAATAGTAAAAACAAATCTGCTTAAAGTACGTAATATGCGCTCATTATACCAATCGTTTTTCAATGTGCTTGCCGTTAATTACTATAGTGTGCAGGGTACAAACATAAGAAGCATGTAAGGCCGCGAGTCGTTGCACCTACAGAGCATACCGAGCTTACTTATTTAGTTTTTATTTGCAATGTTTGAGCCCGTATGAAAATAAGCTTAAAAAATGGAGAAATATGAAAAATGTAATTGGAATTATTATGGCTGCAATCACGTGAAGGAGTGGCATTTAACTTTATTCAGTAATTACGACTAATCGCAATTAGTGGGTAGCACAAAACTCATTTCGAGCTTGTCATTAACATTCTGGGTATACAATGTTAATATCCGAAATCATGCTATTTGTTAAATGCAATGTTCCTAAAGTGTACTATACAAACATTTGCTTGCTGAAATCTTGTAATTCTATAATCAGTCGGATGCTGAGGGACTCCAAAGTCGTTTTCCGGAATTAGAAGCCCCAAGCTGACATAATTTGAAATGGCACATATCTATAAGGATGGTACAAAAGAGTTAATTAATCGTTTTTTTATTGCTTTCTTTATAACTCTATTGCATGTATACTGCAGAAAACAACACTTAAGGCAAGTAGATATATATACCAAATAATGTAGATCCAAAACGCAAAGTGCGACATATCCAGTACATTGCATTATGGATATTCCACAACTTGATTTTAAGATTTTTTTTGGATATGCCTCATTTTGCGTCTAGCTCGCTTAAGGATCTACCGCATTATTGCCTCTTAATGGACGATATGTAGGTATATGCATAGCATTTGAAAAGCTTACATCCACCCGAATTTCGTTTCGCCTGTTGAAGCTGCGTATTCTGGCCGAACAGCTCATTGTCCGTGAAGTCATTCTTAGCCTTTAAGTTAATTGCCTTGAAATGATGGTTAAGCCAACGCTTCACGTTGTCTGGAGACTCTGACCATGATCCTTTCTCCGGGACCATCTGCACTTTGGACTAGATTTGTAAAAAGTAATTGGATTAGTTCGTATGTAGAAAAAAATAAATTATAAATTATTGTTTTTAGTTTCTTAGCATTTGCAAAGCAGAACAAATTCAAAACATTCGTCGATTGTGATTTGTGATATAAGAAACATTTTCTAAGAACTACCTTTGATAATGTAGAGTAGATATGATTGTCAGGGGTTTCCATTGAATCATGCCAAATTTCGTCATTTATGGAATTATGAAGAACTTGACTTTGATCCATGAGAAGTTGGGGATCTGTCCAGCTGATTGTCTTGGCCATTGCACCCAGCAAACTCCCAGTGGAGTAAAGCACCAAAAATAACAACGCGTGGTCTCGCTGTAAAAACATTTCTGCTCACGATTTAAAAAGCCGAAAGGTGGATGAAAAGTGGCAAATAATTTGATGTTACTCACTGCGTACGCAACCGACACAATTCCTTGAAAATAAAAAAAATGTGTATTTTTACAAATACGAACGAAGCTCTCTTCAATTTATTTTAAAACTGCTGTATTAGTTTACCTAAGTTTATAATTTTCAAGAATTTGGCAAGTTGATAAATTAAAACTCTGCAGGTTTGTTTGCTATTCTTTCTTGGTGTCTGTCTAGTACAATTCACCCCCTGGAATGAAGGATAGACACCGTAAACGGAACGCGACTGAAATTCAAAAAGGAACGAAAGTTTGCTTTTATATTTCCATAAAAACAGTTGGGATTTTGATTGTTTCATTAATAAAGGTGACCAGATTGGTGGGAAGGAAGGGAAGACGCGTTGGAAAAGTTAATTAAACGGATTTGATCGAGGATGCGGGGGATTTTCCTGCGGTGTGAACCGCAGAGCCACAGGATGAACCTTAAGATTAGGAATTAAGACCAAAAAGATGTATCTTGTTATCTTCTAAGAAGGATATCTTCCCCAGACTGTGTCTACGCTTATCCGCAGATTGAAAGCCAAAATTAAATTATTTTATAAATCCATACGCATTTCATTTTCTCCTCCCAATTCAGTTTTAATTAGTTTCCAATTCCGTTTTATTTACCTCCCACACCACCAGACAGTAGCGTACCCAACATTAGGCTACACAAACAGTTTCGTTTAAGACTTCAGCAGAAACTCCAAGCCTTAACTCAAAGAGAGAAAGACAAACTTTATTACACAAAATAAAGATGACACTGTCCTCCATTGAGGATAGCCCAACGGACTCAGTATACGTTACAGATTTTTGCTACGTTACTGATTAATTATGTTGTATTGCTTTTCAAATCCGTAGTTTCACATTTTGGCCTGCTTACAAAGTCGTTGCTTAAAAATGTTTTTCTCACTGCGGATTTGTTTGAAATTGTGCTGTAAATGCTGATTAAGTCCTTGCCTTATTGAAAAATATTTCTAGATACGCCACTACCACTTACGTAATGACAGAAACTGAAGCAATTAAAAAACTCAAGTGAGTTTGCTCTTTCCACACGTTCTTTGCATGTTATGTAAATCGTCTCTCCAATATTACGTCAAGATGTACAATCAATAATGCGCACTGTAATTGTGTAAAATATACGCGTAGGTCTATGTACCATAGTAGCCTAGGTGGGTTGCCTTGCAGAAACTGGAAGATCAAAATATAAATACCTAGTTATTTTTGCGAACCTACGACAGCTCCTTTTCAATTTTCTTTTTCATTATTGTATGAAACATAAAATAAACTGAAGGGTATTTGTAAATTTGTAAATAGAATTCAATCATAATGTTTTGCCCAGTTTGATAATGAATGCTATCAATCTACATATTTATGCAACAATAAATTTAATGGACGCATAAAACGATTTCAAATTTTATCAAATAGAGGTGTTTATTAATGTTTCCATTTCTAATTGTGTGGTTTCGTTAGGAAGTGTCTTGCCGCAGATTAACAGTAACCAGCAATGCAATATTATTCCTACTGTAACTTCTGATGTTCAGACCTTGTTACACATATGTATGCCGCCATGACTAATTCAACTTTCACTCGGCTAAAAATATATTTCACAATAATATTAGTTAATTACATACACCCACGTACCTTAAATGCACTCTGTCGCCTCTTTTACGTTTGACATGTGCATACGTGGTTCCAAAAATTAAAGACAGCTTATTAAGCCAAAGCAGCAGAGCTAACTGAATTAATTGCAGTATAACATCTTAAAATAAATAATAATAACTTCAATGCTAATAAATATTATAACATTTTTGGTTTCAACAAACGGATTTTTACAATATCAATCTGCTTGGCGTTAATTCACAAAAATATCCGTAAGTAACTGCAAGCCGATTCAGAAAAGTTTTAACATACAAAATAAACGCCTAGCTTACTATTTTTGTTTCGTAATGTAGTTAATGTAGTATAGTTCTTTAGTGTGTAGCATTTGGATCATTTGGAACTGACATAAAGCATGAATCTGAAAGTCGAAGTCATTCAACAGCATTATACTAAATATTACACTTTACTAATTTTACTAATTACTAATTAAAAATTATATTCTCGCACCAAATACGACAAGATAATACAGCAACACCACGCTCGACTCTCAACAATGTACAAGTACAATATTCAACACTACAAAACTGCACGAGAGTAATAGAATTATGTAATAGAATTACAGATTATACAGTACAATTTTCTATGTCATACTACATTCTCTTTTTTACTCAACCCATGCATTTTTTTTATAACTAGAAACAAAAATCATAGCTTTAAGCTTTTAACTAGCATCTTCGAACTTAATGATAAGTGCAAACTAACAGATTACAGTAGGAGTTCCTATCCAATTTATTTTTTAATAACACAATACAACAACAACAAATAAATCGAAACATAAGCAACACACTAAATAAACAATAGAGATTTAAAGCTAATTTAAAGTTCAAGAACAACAATAAAGTACCTACTATAACAGAACGTATACGGGTAAATTCAAATAATCTTTTAACCGCATATTTTACTTAAATATTACTGTAATTAATTCCTAGAGACTAAAAAATACAAGGTTTACTAAATGAATGGATAATTATTACAATTTAATATAATTTTCTCACATCCTTACTGCGCAAAGGAACGATTTACATTTTTTTTAAAACTACTTCCTAAACATTACAACATAATTATTAATAACGATAACTATTTTAAAATACAATTTATGACGTGGGTTGGCCTTGGCGTAGATAGAGAAGAGGCTTTATTTTCTATAGAAAGTTAAAAGAGTATATTTGTAGTATTTTAATTAACAATTACAGAAACTGGACAATTACTCACGTTCACGTTATAATTTAAGTCTACGATGCGATCCAACTTTTTCGCACTACTTCGCACTTGGGGCATGTTACTATTTTTCCACGACATTTTCAAGCTGCATTAATTATTTACAAGTTAAAAATTAATTGCAGATGCGTCGGAAATTTGTATCTCTTATCAAATGGTTTTAGTTTTAGTTTGATAGGAAAATGTAGGAACCAGAACTGAAGGAAACGTTCATTCAGATGGACACTAATACACAGGTCTACAGATATACTATTTTTCTACAAATAGGGAATTTGCTGTTCTACTTGTATTTATTGTGCGCTTCATTATAGTAATGTGTCTACTATGACATATATATATATATATGTATATCTACAACTAGTAATAAGATCTGTGTCGTAGTACATACAGATTTTGTATAAAAAGAGTGCGACCCTGACGAAATACTTAAAGTGTATTCAGAAATATGAAAAGTCTGTAGAAATTGTAAGTAGAAATGTCTAGAAATACAAAGATACAAAGTTCTTACAAAGTGAGCGTGTAGAAAAGTTAGTTTTAAATTACCGTGATAATTATACGAAAATTATAGAAATAATTTTACATCTCCCGTACTATAATTATTACTATAAACGTTTGAAGTGAGTCGCGAATCCGTAATCGTAATCGTAATCGTGTAATAAAAATCGTTATTTACCGGTAATCAATTGGAGTACCTAGTATTAAATGTATAAATTCGAAAAACGTCTGTTTTTTGTGCGAACACTGATTACTAAGAGTAACTTGAATTATTGATTTAGTCTCCCTGAAAATGATTTACGTCAATCTCAAGTCTTTTGGTACATGATTACAGATTACAGACATTATCCGATAAATGCTGTACTGATTTGAATGTTTCTTTTTTTTTTGTTATTTACAATATTTTGTAGTAGTAAACATTTATATATCTAGAAACTACATAATTGTGTCTACAATGTAATTGTAAGTTTGTATGTACATTAGTAATATATTAATTACTCTAATTCAATGAAGGTAGAAGGAGGTTTGAAGAGGAAAATGAATAGATTGTAGAAACTACAGACGTTGTGTAAGCTATACTTATTATGCTTATATAAAATTTCAAAATTACCAACTGTGATAGTGACACTTTATTATTATTACTAGCCTACTCTTACAATTCCCTATGTATAATTTAATGTCAATCTTTTCGTGTATTCCTTTGTACGCTTCAATGACGGCCACTTGTAACTAATTGTATTGTAATATATTCCTGTTTATTTTATAGCTCGTAAGTCGTAAACCAGTAACCTGATGCACTGTTACTACCGTTGACTATTTCACTGGAAATAAAGTAGAAAATCAGTACTCAACACGCACCCTTGACGACGTGAGAGTTATAAATTGACTTAGTCCTTAAAAATGCCATTTTATTTTGGTTACAAGTTCCTATCCTATCCCTATGGGGTAAATGTGGTCTATATTTTATTTTGGGGCTGCTACAGATACAGATAGTAGATAGACGTAATAAATGTTGAGCATGGGAATTCGGCACCATACAGTATTCATGTTTACGTATGCAAAAAACGACATTCTCTCCCGTCGCTTCTGTCGCCTTTATCCGGGAATAAATTTACAAACTACACGCTACATTATATACGTCTAGGAATGCGGCCGGAAAGGACGTGTTGTGTTGGGGAAGAGTAGTCTACACACAAGCCACTAAATTACCATGACAACTGGAGATTTTTCTAGTCTGACGGGCGGGTGACCGAAATTTACAAAGTAGTTCAAAATTCTTAAATCCTTGAAAACCTTGCGCCACAATTGTATTCCCTGTGAGAGCATAACTGCAATCCTACGCTCATAGCTCTTTGTCTTTAGTCTTGTGTCTATCTGTAATAGATTGCTCAATTCTTAATTTTAGGTTCGATTAGGTATATACATTTTCAAAACGTAAAATACATACAGTTTCTTATATAAATACTCAGTCGTGTTTTGAGAAGAGTGTTCGATCGATCTTGAAGTATTCCTTCCCCGACCGGGGTTTCATATTTGTGGATCGCTTGGGGGAGGCTGATATGTCCGCACTACTGCTCACCACTCCGCCGTGTCCGTGGAGGACGGCGAAGGTGGCGTGATGGTGATTGACATTGAGATTGACGGTGTCACTGGAGCCACGGGAGCAGGAGGACAGGGTCTCGATGTAGTCGGACATGTCCGAAGCGCCGCTGCTCGTGCTATTGGCATCCGACACGAGGGTCAAGGGGTGGTTCTTGGGTCGCTGAAGGGCGTGATTATGATGCTGAACTGGGTGACTTAAAGGATTTTGAGTTTTCGAGGAGTCCATCTCGTCAATGGTTTCGTAGTGTCGATGGACGAGCGGGTCGTTCTCGTTGTTGTTCACTCCGTCTTTCGGGGGCGACCCTGCTAAGCTTTCCTTTGGACTGGAGTAGACGTGACCCGGGACGGTGGCTTCCGTCGGCGTTGTGTCCGCGTCACCTTCCATTTCCACTTCCAGCGAGTCCGTCGGCTTCGGCGTCGAGGTGGCTGACGTATTCTTCCCCCCAGTCGAGGAACTTGGCGATGAGCGCTGACCTTTGCGCGGCAAGGACTCGTGCAGGCAGAGGCTGGTACATTTAAAACAAGCATGCATTACTATTATTTCCTTCTCTTTCACAGAGCTTCAGAAGCAAAATGTGTAACCATTATATTTGCAGCAATTTGAAAAAGGAGTAATTTCTTAGCCGACCCGAAAAGTAAATAACGCAAAAATCAAGGAATTATTTAACATTTTTGGGTGGCCTGCTCACTAATTTGTGTCGTACCTTCCAAAGTCCCCCAAGGGTGAGCCATCCTCAAAGAAAAGTCCACCATCCCCTGACACTCCGGAGTCACTGGAGCTGGCGGAGCCCCTATTTGCATGTCCTCCCTTGCAGGGAACACTGGACGAGCGTCTCAACGGTAAACTAGCACCCTCGTCACTCTGTTCGTAAGATCGACCACTTTTGCTCTCCTCCCCACCAACCTCACCACCACCCGCCTGCTGGCAATGCTCTGCATTATTTGTTGAGCCAGAACCCGGAACCAAATCTTCCAACCCCGACACGGACCCACTAACTTTTGAGCTATTGACACCTGAAGCAGGATTCTCGGGAACTTTACTCTCCAGCTTATTTTTATCAGCGACTAGATCACTTTGAACTGCGACACCCTCAGACACGTTATTCTCACGACTGCATCGCACATCCCTGGAGTTCTCGTAGAGACAGAGCGAGTCGGAGAAGTCCAAGTTGACGTAGTTGCTTCCGGGACCGCCATTTTTATCCTCAGTGCAGCCGCCCCCAGCAGCCGTGTCTGAGCTGACGCTTCGCTGTACAAAACTAGCTTGGCCCCCCAACAACAGCGCCTTCTTCGGGGGCAAATTCTTAACCTGCTCGATGTTGCTGTAGTTAGGCTGCTGCGGGAATGTAGTTGCTGGTTGTGCATTTTGGTAAATGTGTTGTTGCTTATTATCACAGTGAGAAGTCGAAGACGAAGAGGCTGAAGCTGCCGGATTATTGAGTCGATGTGTCTTTTTGGATTTGTCCACTTGAGCGTAGATGGGCACATTAGTTGCGGAGTAGCGAAGAGAATTTAAATTCCCGGTTACAAGCGGCATTTTCCCCTCTCCGTTCAAACGAACGCCGCTTCCATTTGAAGTTGTAACCGGAGCTCCGTTCCCAGAGGTTCGAGTCGTCGCAATGGCTGTGCATGCTGGAGGAACGTCGTAGTTCTCCAAGGGATCCGCAATTCTTGGCCCAAAATTTTGGAACTGAGGACCAGTCTGGTAGCCGGACTGCTTGGCGTAGACAGACGACTGCTGACAGTGCGAGCCTTGGTCTCTGTCATGTGTCACACAACAAGGGCAGAGCGAGGCTGGTCCCTGATTTTGATTTTGACTTTGATTATGGGCGTGATTGTGCCCGGATGCAGTCGCATTTGGATTGTTATGGAAGCTGTTGCAGCAGGATGCAGAGCTGGAAGGGACGCCTTCGTTGAATCGGCGCGGGGTGTCGTAAAATTCACTGGAATGGTCCGATCCCAAAGCAGTGGAAGCAACGGAACTCCTATCCATGGCTGATTTCTGAAATAAAAGTTCAATAGTAGTGTATAGTATTCTTAATTCCAAGCTTAACAAGTTTGACAATTTACAAGACATCCCACGCTCCCACACTTAAGTTGTAAAAAATTGGAAAAATTAATTCCGTCCGTTAACTAAAGGGGCTAACTTTAACAGCAATAATTTTAGTTGAAATTTCTAAAGGTAGCTGAACTTTCTCTTGAGACAAGGGCACGCTATTTTACTAGTACCTTGGAAACAGAGAAAAGTATTCAGCATTTGTCTGTCCGACAATAAGTGTAAAGCATACTAGCACTTTTATGCTGGAAGCGTTCTAAGAAAAGTCGGAAGAGTTAGAGATAGCTCACTCTTAGGTATTATATCTTCGCATATTGCGTGTATTGCACTTAAGTGAAAATTAGCTTATACTGCACCCTCAATGAGGAAAATGAAACAAAGAAAGCAGCAAGACATGGGACTGCGATGTTAGAAAGCTGGATTGGATTGCATTGCACTGCGTAACTCCTTTGTGCTGGCACTGTCCGTAGGCTACAATGGAACTACGGGGACACGAAGTAGCCACGGAGGAAAATAATGAGGATATTTCATTGTGAGATAATAGGCGAACCATTCATCACCAGGGGAAATGGACGGAGCGTGAAAGATAGTAGAAGCTCATCCCGTGGGAGAATAATGGACTGAGTTTTAATGAAAGGAAGGGAGGCGATTGAGGCGAAGTAAAAATATGATTGTGGGGCGCCTCCATTCCTCCTCATTCACTTGTCCGTGGAACGTACCTTGGACCAATCAATATTATTGCATGTAGAATGTCCGGTGAGCGGATTACTGAGGTTAGCACAGCAATTGACAGAATTGGAATTCAAGGGAGCAGAGTT
This sequence comes from Dicyrtoma fusca, assembly GCA_034695205.1. Taxonomy (NCBI): domain Eukaryota; kingdom Metazoa; phylum Arthropoda; class Collembola; order Symphypleona; family Dicyrtomidae; genus Dicyrtoma; species Dicyrtoma fusca. Next base: position 5,357 of record JAQFZC010004118.1, on the reverse strand, counting down.
GGGCTGATGTTGTTGGGAGGCGCAGCGAGGGAAGTCGTAATTCTCATATGCTGCCGGATGAAGATTAATCGGTGTTTTGGCTCCACTCCCGGGCTTTCCATGCGACTCGTACACCTCGTTCTTGTCACTTGTATTGTAGTAAATGGGACTGGGCTGCTGCTGCTGCTGCTGCTGTGGACCAGTTGGGACTCTCGCTGGACAATTTCCGAGCTGTCCGTGAGCGTGACAATGACATCCATTAAATCCGCATCCTGTCCCACTGCTGCTCATGTTCCTCTGAACGGACAGCGACAGTCGCTGTGGAGACGAGCAGTGGGGATTTGAGTAGTGACTTCCACCACTGCAGCATCCCGTCAGCTCAGACGGCTGATTGCTTCCACTGCAGCTGAAAGTGGCGGAACTGGGCGGGACGGGCGGAGTGTTGGAGCGGGCAGTCTGCCGCCGCATCTCAGCCATGAGAACGGATCTCGGCGTGTCGTAGTAGAACTCCGTCACCCCGCCGCTACTTCCGTGCGACGAGACGGAGAGGCGGTCGCTGTTCCCGGAGCCCATGCTTCCCCCCGTCTTCGGCACCACTTGACTCTGACTCATCGAGTTGGACATCCCCGCCGCCGCGGACATGCCGTTCAAGTCCATCGTCCAGGAGGGACTCAGGACGTCCTGGCCCCCCTGAGCCCCCAACTTGGACATGCAGGAGAGACAGCGCTCCATGGCCGACGGAAGTGGCTTGTTGATCTGCTGCTGGGATTTGACGGGGGAGGCGGGAGATTTGATGTCCTCGCCGTTCATGGGGTTGTCGACGGTGTCCAGGTCGGACCTTGAGGAGGACTCGGAGTGCCAGAAAGGACCCCCACTCTGACCCACTCCGTGGTTCGGAGGGACGTCCACGGAGGTGGTGGAGGAGGTTGTGCAGGAGGTGCAGAGCTCTTCCGCACTTCGACTCTCCCTCGGAGTGGGCGACAAGTTTCGACTGAGGCCGAGCGGAAGGCCAAGAGCCATGGCGGAAGTGTTCGGGGTCACAGCTGGACAGGTCATGGAGACGTTCGTGGAGGACTCAGCTGGAAGCATTGACGTCATGCTTCGCATTTCCGAGAGACGGCTCGTCATCGACTTCCGCGGCGAGTCTGCAACTACAGAACGACACACTTGATATTAATACGCGCAGAACTTGACATGAATTGACAGCTGTCGGTTTACAGGAATTTTATTTCAAAAGCAAGCTCTGAGTAAATTGTCAATTTTCAAAAGTTATTTTGTATTCAATTTTGAAATTTTTTCCGGAGACCAATTATGTCCTAGGTAGCCTATAGCAGAACCCCTATCGCATTTTTAGAACTGATTTGATTCTCTTATAGGATTTCGCAAGTAGGATTTTCAGAGAAACAGGCTTGTCCTAATCAAGTCTAAGATGCTTCCAATCTCTCCCCGAATTTCTACAGACGAAAGCCTTTTCATAGAAATAAAATAGAAAATAGAAGCCTGAAATTTCCTCAATGGCTGAATATACACTCCAAAGCTGAGTTTCTCCCTGCTCTTGAATATTCATTGAGATATTCAACCTTTAGAAATGCAGCCTAGGGAAACAGCAAGGGGCCGTCCATATACTGCCTCTACAAGCTTTTCAGTTGAATCAGGAGCTCTTTCCTAAAGGAATTTCCCAAACACTCTCATTCTTCGAGTATCAAAAATGTTCTAGCGAATGTAGGGGCGATCCTTAAGAAGTGAGGAGTGCATTTATAATTGGCTGGAAATGAATGAGTGCGAACTGCCACTGCAGGATAAAAGACGAGGGAGAAAACATGAGTTGGGTTGGTATGTACTTGTGCATCGGTACTCATGTCTTAGCTCACAGCCACCCTTTGAAATTTTGAAATTGAACTTGATGTAAAATTAAGCTTAACTACGCCCTTGGAAAGTCACCCGTCTGTGCACAACTAACGAAGTCCAAAGCTATGTTCTGCTCTGCTTACTTATGCGTATAATCTCGCCTGCACGAGATGCATCTCAAAGAAATAAAGAATTCCTTCCCTTTTTCTCCATCCACTTTCCCTCTCGCTCTTTCCAACTTGTGAACGGGAACTCTGACTGAAATTCTGGAGCAGATCCTTCCATAAATCTTGCATTCCTCAGAGAAGCTCAATCTCTCTCGGATTCAACTTTGCTACACTGTCTACTCGGGTTATTAAAATGCATTGAATGAATACTTTGACTGGGAATCCTGAGAAAATACCTGATAAGGCAGTTGAATGGTGGACTGTCAAAGGTTTGATTTACAAGCAGTTGACATGAATAACTCATCCAAAGAGTTCTCAAAAGAGCCTTAAAAATAGACAGCAAAGCAATGCAGTCTGCTATTTTAATTACAAAGGAAACGTGTCAGCAGTCTACAAAAGTGTCTTATCCTGCACGCCCACTTGACTTTGTCAAACTTTGGAAATTGCATTTGCAGTCCTGGCAGGGCCAAGTTAAGTCTTTTTTCTACTGTACTGTGTGCAGTGAGAGTGCGGCGGAAACACTTCAATTTAGCTCCTTACTCTAGCAGCAGACAGTCCTATGTACCTTTACCCAAATGGTATCGTGTGCCACTAAGAAATTCCAAATTTTAATTTTTTACTCAATCCAAAACGACTTCACGATACTGAAATTGACGCATTCTGTAGACGTCAAAAAGATTCATGTAAAACTGATAGACCAGATGTAGGTATTGGTTTTGTTCTTACCTGAGCCAAATCTTCGTGAGGGCATTCGAACAAGTTGTCCCTTGGATGACATGTCCAGTGCATCCACGATTAAGTGAATCTGTGGTGGATCCGGTACCAAGACGTGAACGCCTTCCCCTCTGCCGCATCTTGAGCCGCCTTCGAAAACAAGTCGACCTTCTACAATTCCATAACGTCTATATTTACAAAAAGAAAAAGAAAATTTTTATGAAAGTGTCGCAATTTTTAGAACCGCATAAAATAATAGTGTAAATGTTTATTAAGTACAGTATCAATCATTTATAGGTACTGTACAAGTATCAGACTCATGGATTTAAAAACAGACAAAGTATTAAAATTGTATCCGTCAAAAACAACTTGTTTAGGTTATAAATTATAATGTGACATTAGTTGGCCGTTGCCATACGCCATATATTTTCCCGCACGTGAACCATATGTGGTCTGTTGCGATGCAAAATGATACAAAATCAGAGGATGTGTCTCATTTTGCTCCTGAACAGACGATATGCGGACTGGACTGGAATGTCGGTAATAAGTTAGCCATACAGATAAATGGAAAAGCTAAATAGCTGGGTAAACAGAAAACAATTATAAAATCCAAGAATTTCTAAGAAGCTTGTTGAAAGTTGCTGCCAAAATATCTTGACAGAACGTTCATCACTTGGTTAATTATGCTTGTCATCCATCTGATTGCTCAAGAATGGCAACGGCCCTGCCTTCCGCAGATATCCGACTTTTCATCTGATTATTCCAGATCAACCCAGAGCTGTACACATACTCGATACGGCACACACAGAAGAAGGACGAGTTGAAAGCCCCGCAGTAGTTCATGGCAGAGCACATAATGTCAGTATTCTACGTGATTTTACAGTAAGCACGGATACATACTCCATTTGCGTCCAAATCTCGAGAGTCATTTTCTGAATCTTGAATATTACATCATAGTATGGGGTATGCGTTGGTATATATATAGTAAAGGTACCTATATCACATATACACAAACGGGAAGGGGCCTTCCAAATATTAGGTCACAGAACTTTAGTTTTCAAAAATCCAAAAATATGTAAACGCAACTTGTTTTCTCAGGAGGAAAAACAAGTCATTTACGTTTTTCAATGTGCAAAATTTGCGATGTACACTTTCAGAGAGGTCTAAACATTAAATTTCTACAAAAAACAAAAGAAAGAGCGAAACGAGTGGCGATTTTAAAACTTAGTATAAAAAATAATTCAAAAGATTTTACATAAAGTGTTTGCTTTTCTTGAAAAACAGGCAGGTCGTTTTTGTACGTAATATTTAAGAACCCCGTAACTACAGTGGAGAGGAGGGAAAAGGCAAGACAGAGATGAGTTGAGATTGAGCGGTTCACCTGAGATGCGAGACTTCCCACGCCCCGAGGAGTCTGGGCGGAATTCCACCAGTGAGACAGAATTTCCTGTCAGTAACGTGTAATTTGACGGGTCCTGGGGTCAACTTTGACTTGGAGGGAGCACTCGCCAGCTGTACGAGGAACTGATGTCCTTCGCCCAGATTATTAGCAATGCGGACGCTCCACTGAATCAATCTCTCCCGATTGTCAAAGGCCAGCACGACGCTCAGATCTTGACAGATGATCGCCAGCGTGTGTGACTCCTTGTCCAGCGTGAACCCTGTCGCACAATCAATTAAATTAAATTAAAATCCAATCCAAACTCAACGGGGCCCACGACACTCACACAATTTATTTAATAACGTCTTTTTATTTATAGGCACTGTACTTACTTGGAAATAAAAAACTTACATCAAAGTTCTGAGCTTTATAAATGATACTTTTGCATTAATCACATGTATTTGTACATTGTAATTTTAATTACTTTCTATACAAAAAAGCTAAGCAATTCAGTCACAAAAAATAGTCATAAAAACACGTTCACAAAATAGAAAACTCCTTTTAGGAACCATTTTTTTTATAGAATTACATGATATTTAAAATTCCTTATTTAAATGTTGAAAACCGGAAATTACTTAAGGTCCCGTGGCTAGCGGGCGATTTATGGATCAGTAAATGTTTTCAGAGTCAAAATTTGATGTGAAAATCGGGCATTTAAGTTAAAAAGGTAATTTGCCTTTTAGATATGACCTCAAGAATGATGGAGATGGACAAATTTTAAAATAAATTCCCCACTCACCTGATTCCAGGGCCAGAAAGTGTTGAAGCGACAGGGAAGCCTTCGTGTGTCCATGACGGGCACGTTCCTTCTCATCCCGATAGATCTGAAGCTGAAGACAATCTAGAGTAAAAAAAAAAATAAAGAAGAGTGTCAAAAAAACCAGTTTACACGTCTAATTAAAGAAACCAACGCTCCTCGCACTGCATTTATGAACAATTTACATTTAGGGAAAACTCCAATCCAACAATTCACGAGTCAATCAAACCAATCCAGTTAAGCTCTTTTACAGCTCTAACATTTTAATTGAATCCTTCACTTTGAGGCAACTACTCATACGTGTATTATACAATGGAAAATAAAAATAGTGCGATCGAGTAAGTATCCCTTAGGAGCAAAGGTGACGGGCAACTGTCTGTCCTGGCATTTTTGCATATATAATTAGACATAAAAAGAATGCATCCAGAGAAGGTAGTCAGCCAAGATCCCA
>JAQFZC010004117.1:0-16881 GCA_034695205.1 Dicyrtoma fusca | reverse complement strand
TATGATAATCATGAAAGAACTGTTAAGTTCATGTACGTAATACTAATGCTAGCTTCTAGTTTTGTCTATTAGTGTTCGAGTTTGCAGAGGTGAATGGAAAACGTGAACTAAAATTGTTTGTGTACGCTTATACCCGCGCCCAACTTGACTTGGTCGTCTTAAAATATCAAGGTGTGCGGGTCCCTTTTGCCAAAACGAAATATTTTGGAATAAAAGGCACAGTAAACATAGACATTTCTGAAAGAAAGCCGACAAGGTGTATCAGCGTGTGATTACTTTATTTCCTGCGGAGAGTAAACGATGAAGCTGAGAAGATGTCTAATTGGATTGTTGATTGTAATTTGCTTCGAGCCTCGAGCTCACCACCTTCACAAACTCAAGCGACAGTCTCAATAATTAGAGACTTCAATGCCGGCTGATTCGGAGCGATGAGAACTGCATCTTCCAAACTGTTGATTAAACGTTCTAGGTTTACCTCTGAAATCTCATCATGGTGAACTTCAATCAGAATGTCTCCTTCTTGGACTAAATCTCCTGGTTTCCTTCGTAGAATGACCCCAGGCTCAAACTTAATCGGCATGCCGGGTTGAGTCCGTCCGCATCCCAGTGCATGACAGGCTTTGGCGACTGGCATTGCTTCGATATTTTCCAAGTACCCTGTAGGTGAAAGTAAGACACATAAGACAGTAAGACGCCAGTCATCATTTTAGATATACAATCAAATCAAGGAAAGCTCAGTGTGTTGCTAAATGGCACGAATCGCAGTGACTTGCTAAGGACTAGGCTTTGAATGCCATGAACTATGTACTGTCATATAGGCACGTGTAGAAGGCAACATATTAAGGGATTACTACTGCTACTAATAAATTCCAGGCTCATCGAAACGTATAGATTGGGTTACTCATAGGAAAGCAATTTTAGTGTGTGTGTAGCAAACATATTTCTTGCTTTCATGAATCCCAGTTCCAGCAATTCAGTATAATGTAAATGCAATATTACCTAGGTGCTTATGAAGCTTTTACATAAATCTTTATGCCATTTAGTTTGTCATATTTGAAATTTTCAGCACAAATATATAACTGTTGGAAAATCGAAAATGTCCCATTAAATTACAAGCACGCTTTTGATTATGATAAAATTATATTATTAAGCTATAGCTTGGGAAATGAATTATTTAGCCTGATTGGAAGTATTTTTCCCTATGGAATCACGTGTGCTAAGCTTTATGAGCAATTTATCAATTTAATTATGTTGACGTTCCCATAAGTGAGCCAAGCAAGAAAGTAAACCTAGGTACCTGCAGTAGCTAGGCAATACGACTTCATTCACTGTACAGATAATAAAACGAATTACAAAGATTTGGGCAAGAGAGAAAGACGATAAGTTTATGAGATAACTGTAGTAATAGTAAATTATACAAAGTTAGTAGTTGGGATTTTGTTCATACTGCGCTTCTCAAGATCTCAAGATTGATTCGAAAGTAGGACCGGAAATAGAGCAAAATTCTGTGAAGATTGAAGATGCTTATTGAGTCATCACCACGTTAAATCTACTTTCTCCAAGTTTCTTCATCATCAGTATGTACACCTACTGTGTCGTCGTTAACGGGGTGGTAACGCTTCACAAAAACGGTCTAAGTACATACCTCTGTACCTACATATAGTACATCCATAGTTTTTGATGCTTAGCAAACGGAAACTACTAAAACACATTTCCCTCTAGGTTCGGGCTATGGTGTCTCCATGAAGCTGAGTATCTTGATGTTCAAATGTAAATATTAATACAGTACTCATTTCCTGTGAAAGCGCAAATTGCAAGGATTTCACCCATGAAATAGCATTGCGGCTCCTTTCAGGAAAGACAGACCACACATTTTAAATTACGAGGGAAGCGAAGATATGAAGTGCTTTCTTTTGTAAGTGTTTTGACGAATTAATTACTTTAATGAGTTTTAGTCGAGGACTACAAAATATCAGAATATGCCTATTTCATAAAGGCGATGAACCAAATGTGAGTTGTTTATGATTCTACTAACATCTGGAGTAGATTTGTTGACTATGTATATTAGAAAAGAGAGTGTATTAAACGAAGCAAATCATACGAACGTAGGTAGAAAAAAACGGTGACGGCAAGTATTCTGAAAGGACAAAGAAACATGGAAATGCGTCCAGATTAAAAAGGACGAGTGTTGAATTATTTATAAGTTTTTGTTACTCGAATTCTTTTACTCGTTTCAGCTCTGATTTATATAAACTTATCGTTAGAGTAGAACATTAGTTTGTATATAGTTCTTTTACTCGTGCTAGTGTCTCTTGTGTCATTGATTTCGGTTCCACTCCCAGACGGAGAACTGGAGTGCGAAGTTTACTACATTTTATAGGAAACGAGATAGTTTCTGACATTTACGTATCTATATTGGTAAAGAATTCAATTGACTGTATCTACTGCCTACAGGCAGCCAACTTGTAGCCTGTAAGTACATCCTTTCTGATAAAAATAATTTCCAAGGTAGGGAGACCCACTCAAGATTAATCAAGAGATTCACTTGATTTTAGGAACTTATTTGCATTTAATCTAGGAGCTTTTTGAAGTTATTTCTTTAGAAAAAAAACTTGTTCTTGACATTTCATTTCAAGAAGTGTCTCAGTTCTGAATATTTTTGGCGAGTTAATATTCAGCCTCTCCCCATCCTGGTGTAGGCATTAGGTTTTGCACAGCAGTCATTATGGATAAATAAAAACAAAAACAAACCGAACGCATTTAAAAGTCGAAGCAATTCCCTGGAACGTTTCTGTTTTTCTTTCTCTTAGTCCATATTTCATTGATCCATTGAATAATATTACAAGCATTGGTCTCAACGTTCCAAAGAAAGCGTCAAGGAAGGCCTCGACAAACATATCTTGATTTGTGCAGACATTGGAAAGGGCTACCTAATAACCGCATCTTCCCAGAGAGACTGAAAGTACATTTTCTAGATGGCTTTTTTACTGTCAGCTTATTGAATTTTGAATTTGTAAGCACAGCTGAAAGGAAATGTTACATTTGTACAAAAAATATAGACAAAATGCATTGGACCGTTAGCAATTTCTCCTTTCTGTATCTACGTATATATGTAAGTACTAATTGTACAGAATCGGCGAAGCTGGAACAAAAGGACTTGTGAGAATGTTTAATAATTATACTTACAGGATATCCACTGAACTGAAGAGCATCGTATAGTAATACTTTTCCATAAAATTACTTCAGAAAGAACTAAATCGATTCAATTATTTCACACTTGACAAGAGATTGTTCCAACCCGCTTCACTCAGTCCATCCTATGTTACTGACCAGTATTGGACAGTTTGCCATTAAATGACTGTACTGTGGAGGACTAAACCAAATCTTTCTGTACCAAGAAATCTTAATATTTTTCAATGTTTCGAGTCTCAAACAATTTATTTTAATGAATGCAAATGTGCATGCATTAAGAGCAAGAGAAAATTGAAACGTACATACCTACATACATAGAGTGAAGTCGGGTAGGACTAGTTTTTAACTGTATGATTCGTATGCTTATTTATTTTGACTTTGACTTTGACTTTTATAGGCGTAGGCAAGGAAGGAATAAGATGGAAAAGACAAGACTATAATTTCATCTTCCTCTTTGCATACGCTACATTGAAGATGAAGGGAGTTTCCCCTGTAAGTACATATCTACTTGCGCTTTATTATCTAAATCTTCTTTTGTAACAACTAAGTCGATGAATGAGATTGTCAGAAAAACAATGGGTGATGGGATCAAAAAAATGTGTTTTCCTGCCTTGAATTGCTGATGAGAATAAAAGAGGAAAATGCAATTTATCACAGCAACGAGGAATTCTAGTACTACTTTCTAGAATTCCAGCTCTTACTTACTCCCTCCTTTCTCCTTCTATCTCACATAGATCTACTTACTATGCTTAGTACTTTCTTCAAAACAAAGCCAGGGCGTACAGTCGGCAGTCCCAGTCATTATTATTCCTAAAAGAAAAGACCCTGTCTGAAAGCACACGTTCAGTTTTATGGAACATCACTTTTTGTAATGATTTTCTTGTATTTGAGCACCCGCTCCCAGTCAACACGCATCATCTTATTTATTAATTTTAGTTGCATAGTTTTATTTGCTCAAAATTCCAAGTAGAAGCTTATCCCTGACAGTAATTTATTCTTTTGTTGCGCACTAATGCACTGGGAGTAGGAAAAAAAACGGCATAGCAATAAATTGTAAATACTAAATCTATGTAGTTACCCTTACAGCAACGTGGAATGAAAATAAAATAGGAATCTAACAATAAAGTGAGCAGTAAGTAAGTACATGCCACTAATGTGCCTATAAAATGATGAATTGTTTGCCAAATGTACATGCAATGCTTTACTGTACTATTTTGCTTTTAAGGAATGGAAACTCTTGTAATTAAATCAAAGTCTACAAGTGCAATAGTTCAAAAGTCGGTTAGGTATACAATCACATTGTCGAATCAATGTGCTTTCAGTTGTTGTTTGTGCTCAGCATGTCCACAATACTTTCATGTTTTTACTTTTACATCATACGTGCATCTGTATGTGCCTATTTCTAATTCTAGTCTTGACTTGCCTTTTGGATTTTCTATACTCTGTACAATACTTTCACAATGCAATGCAAGGCAAGCCTCGAACTTGCAAACCATACTTGCAACTGGATTGAGAGTGCAAACCGCAAAAGTCGAAAACCGTGTATTTATGGTTATGTAGAGCTCAAAAATAGTTTCGTGGAGTCAAAGCCATGTACATACATAATTGTAATAATGTTTTATATTCCAAAAGCGAATATGAATTCCAGTAATGTTGGTTTCCAGGGATTTGTCGCTATGTTCCTCTCATACAGATAGATATTTGTGTAAATGTAATCTCACAGTCCCAGGAAAATGAAATTTCCAAATGCGTACCAGCTTGCGGAGTGGTGCAGGTGTGGACGTGCTTGAAACTATTATTCAATCAACTAAACTAGTATGTTATGCTATATATATCCTATTTCTATTGCTACCAATCTCAACTCCACTTGTCTCCAGCTTCAATTTGAATTTGTAAAAGTCACTCGCCGTGCCATGCCAAGACAAATATGTACACCAACTTTGAGACTGCTAATCAATTTTGATAGAAAACTGATCCTAGTGCTATTACTACTACTGTATAGGGAAATTGACTTGGGAAAGGGTTGAGAAACTTGGGAACTTCCGAACAAACTTCCGTCCTTCGCATACGCAGTATAGAGTTTACATAGTTGGAGATAGAAGATTATGCAGCGACTAGATAATTACCATATACATAGATACAATGAAGTGTCTACACACACATATAATTTAATTGTAATATATCTACGTAATTGGCATTTTATTTAGCGATTCACTCATGTGGGATTGGAAATGTATGTACAATTAGGTATCATTGGCATTTAGGAATGAACTACAAAGTGTTGCATCCGCGATCTCCGCGAAATGGGATGAACTGAGATGCTTGGATTGGCTTTAATATGATACTTAACAGGATGTCACGTGGATTCCTATTATGTACGTGTAAAGTTGAAAGCCACCGTTTATTGGCACCGTCACATAAGTGTGTTAAATTAATAAATATCTGAGATAAATACATATTTGAAACTTGAATACAGACTTCTACTTTTAACTTTGGAAGTAATCACATATAGCTGAAAATCAACTCTAAATGAACTAATCGTAAGAGTGCCACTACTTCATAATAGGTAATTATGTTTTAGTGCAGAAAGCGATTCACATCAAAAACATTCCCTTCTCTATATACATACGTCCCAAAACTTCCTCCTACAAGGGCGTACAAGTTGCCTATTACCCAATATATTCATAAGTTGACAATTTACAAACAAATTTGCACACGTAGTACGTAGTATTCATACACAATACAAACCCTACTGTTTGGTCTTTGGTCTGGTTGCATTTCAAAACAGACTACTTATTGTCTATATTCCATGGAAATAAAAATCCAGATCTCCCGACTTTATATTAAAACACCATAACACTTTCGTCAATGCAATTTGACATAACACAAGTTTTGATTATTGGACTTGTGCTGTTTCCACAGCCCACGCGCTCAAGCCTTCAAAAATGCTATGTGTCAAGAAATCATGGTAAGAATTATGGAGTCATAGAGATGTCAACTTGCCAACGCCAGCCAACTTAAGATTGGAACAAGAATGTGACTTGACACTCGAAAGTGTGAGTTTGATTTTTTTTCCATTTAGAATTTAATCCTCTTTAGTAAAAGTTGTGTCGTTTCGTTGTTGAGTGTGTACGAAATAAATTTGGACAAACTAACTTTATGCGACAATGACTGTCCTACGTTCCTGACTGACTCAAATGATCCATGCTTCTGGGGAATGGAGTGTAGATGGGCTCTGTTGGTAAGAAGTTTCGGAATGAAAAACGAAGAAAGTAATAGGAAATATAGAAAAGAGGAAATTTGAATGAGGGAGACAGGCAGCCAGTAGCCGTCAGTCTTGTTTTACTATTAGTCTCAGTCACTCAGAAAGTGCGTTAGAATATGCAGCAACTTTAAAGTTTCCAGCTTTCAATTCTACATCATCGGACTGATTCTCTATTCTACAATCCACTTGAGATGGGAAAACTTTCTACTGCCGTTCTTACCACTGCACTGCTGAGAAAGAAGCGAAAGTCTCTACTGAACCTTCCTTCTTAAGTGACTTACTGGCTAGCTTTGCTGCCATGCTGTAATGCTCGTAAAAAAGCATTCTGAGAATGAAGACTCCAGTACATATTCAAAATAGCTATTTTGGTATGGCGGTAATTTTATTTACAGGGCTACTTTTACTACTAATGTTTATTAATCCTATTTCTCTGAGCTGTGTGAATGATAATCTCGTCTTTATAGTCTGCTCTCATTTCACTCCGACGACCTTCCTTTCATAAACATTATGCGAACTCATTTTTTTTCCTCTGTACTTTTTGCCCCTGTTTTTTGAAGCACTCACAGAGCTCAACACTCAGTTTCACAACTCAAGCTAACTAGGTTCAGATAGTAATGCTTTAATCTGAATTTATAATTTAATTTCGTGGAAAGTAAATCATCCTCTAAAGTCCTACTGTATTTCTACCAGTTTATGTAACATCACATGGGAGGGTTAAAGACGCTGTGGGGAGGAGAGACGTTACTGTCATCGGCAGCTCTTGGCTGTACAGATGCTCTTTATCTTTGTCTCCCACCGTTGCATTGGTCTGCCAGTCAATTGTTGATGCGACGATGTACAAAATCAAAACAGTGATGTTTTTACTTTTAACTTTTGTAGGTCTGAATTTGAAGCCGTGACACCATATTTGAAGTCACAATGTTACACTCTTTACTAAGATGTAATAAAAGATCACAAAAGTGTATTGGAAATTTGAAAATGGACTTCCATACAACTATGTATTTCTGCGGAAAGGATGTTTCAAAGGGCGAAGCATTGTTTGAAGACGACAAAAATCATTTCCAAATCAGAACATGGGAAAGAAAGTTGGGTTTTTAGCAAGAATATCCTTCAAGGGAATGTGGTACTGGTCCAGAGTGGTCTTTTGTCTGGAGAGCTTCGCCTCTTTGGCATAGAAAAATTGGATAAAAGGGTAAGAAAATGTAACCTTCCCAAAAGTCAAGCTCATTGTTTCTCGATCAAATATGCTCGTGTAGGTTTTGCCTTCTTCAAGCTAGAGAAAACCTGCCACTACTGAAGATCCCAAGAATGTGAATTTAGTTGAAGATACCATTGCAAATGGATACCAGTATAAGAAAAAACTACAAAGTCAAGTGAGTTCATGCATTATTTGCAATATTTTCGACTGTGATTCACTTGAAATACTTCGTGTCTCTGTTCTTCAAGTATATTTACTGAAGCTCGTAATTTATACGGTTCAAAGCCCTGTGGGTTTGACGTACGTTTAAGAGAGCTTATCTTATGTCAGACGCGTCTTTAACTGTAAGTAGAATCGAAATTCACTTTCATCTCTGGAGGAGCGAAAGAGAGCGTGAGGGAGAAAGGGAGACGCAAGCTCAATTCACCTGTATCCGTGTCCATACCTGTTATTCTTATGAAAGCATTGCTTAGTTCGAGTGGGTAGGTGGATAGTAGATGTGGATATACCTATATCTACAACAGCTTCCGCGTATGACTGCCGACTTTTCACAGGGCACAGGTGCTTATATCTTCGTACCTTGGCACAATCAAGCTTTTTGTTCTATTCTATTTTATATACTTGTATGCTTTCTTTCATGTTCTTTGAAATCGTTTGCTAGAGCAAATAAATAAGGATATGGGTATCTTTATTTATCCGGAAAGTTACTATGCAGTGTGCATGGTGCAGCTTCCTCGGTCCTTCCACTACTGCACTGTAGAGTAAAAGTTAAAAGTACATATAAATAAGGATTTCCATGTATACCGTGTTTCCCAACGGAGACATCCACAGGCAGTCATGCCATTCGAAAATGTTCCCGTTAAAGTTAGAGCTGGAGAGCCCTCGTATTTGACACTCTCATTGTTAGTTCAACTGTAATATTTCTACATTAAATATTTGCCAACCTGACAAGACCCGCTATACATACTTTTCTACAATAAATGTTTATCAACCTCCAACAACTTTAGTTACAGTTACGGTCTCCGTCTAGGAAAAAACGACGACGAGGAACACAAGAGAAATGTACACATAGACAAGGATGGACGGACCCATACAGAACTACTATTTATGTACCTATGTCATTGAATAAAAATGAAAGAAAAGCAGGAATGAATTTCATGCCAAGAATTAATGAATACTAGAAGACTGTATGACTCAGCTCCGAGAGCATCCTTCAGCCTTGCACTTTGAAGTTAAACTATCATTCAACTAGCTGCTTATAATTCATATATAGTAGTACCCAAAAGCCCATGCTTTACTGTTACTTTCAGTTCTCTCTCAACTTTCACTCATTCACTGGTCCAGCTCATGGTTTTTTTTCTTTTGCAGTTTAAGAAGTCTACAGTCTTTATATGCCTCAAATGTCAAATGTAGGTCTGCATGTTTAAAGTTGGACTTTGAAATTTTGTAATGGTATACAAACATGTTGAGGTGGATACTATCTCTCGACCCAGCTTTTGAAGAGGTTCGAAATTATAAAAAGAACATGAAATTTTAATCATTGAATTGCTCCAGGTGGATGTGACTTGTATACTGACGCAAGGTCTCCAAACTGGGTGGCGTGAGGAGTCTTGACGTTGACACACTCACTCTGCACTTGTCTGTCAAAGCCTTTCATAGTATCATCTCCACCTGCACACTTTCTTTCTTTTATCTCCTTTCACTTTCTATTCATATCGGAGACGGATAGAGAACGAATAAGAGTCATTCATGTTTGAACTCAATCATGTCTCGTCCATTGTTCGACCCTGTATTGCCTTATGTACCTAGGTATGTACGTTAGGTATTAGTTTATGTCTAGTTGGCATTCACAGTACTCGACCATACATCTAACGATATGTACTTGAATGTCTAGGAAGTAGCATCCTCGTTCTTTCATTTTATCTTCCCACATACTCCACTGAGCTTTGACAACCCTGATTGTGCCCCGTGACGTACGTGATCGAGCATTTGTCTAAAATTATTAAAAACCTAGATCTATTTTAAACCATATTGCATTGCCAGTTTAATTAAAATTTCAAGTTATTCCTAATGATGGCAGTGCCTACCTACTTTAGTAACAGACGTCCGTTTATTAACAACGTATAGAAAGACGGATAATTACACCTATCGCTTTTCCATTTGAGCTAAAAATAAGCAGAGGCGCAAGCATGACTCTCAATTCACTACATCCGTATGCTACGAGGTTGGTCAGATGTACAGTGGCTTGGTTTAATTTAATTGAGAATCCATAGGCGAAGGATTCCACTGAAAGTATGTATCATCAAAGAGAATGGGAGCTTCGAAACAATCAAAAGTGGATATATGAGTTAGTTGCAAAATAGGATAATTAATTGAGCTCGTCTGGGTGCACAGTGCAGCATCGCTTTTCTCCTGTCGTCTTTCATTTGGCACTGTTAACAAAATCGGTCACTCCAAGGAATTTGGTTACCGTGGTAAAAACCCTGCTAGAATTTTAGACATACATAGAACGAGTAATCGTTGCGATTCAATATTTAGTTTAACTGCTGTTTTTACCTTCTTCATTGGCTGACTAGCCGAATTTACTCAGCTCTCCATAACTTTCCCTCAATACCACAAGTTATACTAACGTTAATGAAGGGCTATTAAGGTATATGTGTAAGCATGGGGATTGTTATGCTCTCATAGTAGTTCTCAACTTTCAAATAAACTCTCTTGGTCAAACCACTCGACCAAGTCTTGCTTTTTCATCCATGTCAAGATACATTTCCGCGCCTTTTAGTTGCCTTTCGTCCGTGAAAACTGTGACTAAAACGAAAATGACAAAACTCCATCCCAACGCAGCTTCTCGGTCTCTCTGTCTCTCGCTCTCCCTCTCGTTTGAATGGACTAATTAAATATACATGTGTAAGTAGGTACGCTTTTATATGCGCCTGATTTCCTAAATCCCATCCCGAACTTGAACTCAGTAGGCTCTAAGTTCCATTCCAGTTCATCCCAAAGTTGTCTACGACTAGCACGTATACAACGAATTAGTCGGAGTCCCCCTGAACCATTCCGAGGAAGATTCATTAGAAGATCCCCCCTGGACAATCGCCCTGTTATGCAATGCCCCTTATACACAATTACCTGCATTCACTTTCCCCTTAGAACTACTGCCCCTTAGAACTACGCTACTTGTTTTCTTCCAGAAAATTACTGACTTTATTTCTTGAGTGCATTTTCAAACATTTGGGATCCTAAACTGTATACGCTTTAAGTTAAAAGGCTTGCGGCGATGTCCTACAAAATCAAAGCTTCATTTAAAATTATTAATTTCTAATATTTAACAATTTTAGTAGGATCCTGAATCATATTAAGCACCTAGGTACTAGGAATTTTATAAAGTCAAATCAAATCATGAATCTGATAACAAAAACAATCAAAAGGCAGAAACAGTCACAGATATAGCCAGAGAACTGAACAAAGCAAGTATTATAGTATAATTGAAATAATTAAGTGGATTTTATACATCAAAGAATGTTTTTACAGTGTACTTCATTTCCGTGCAGGGGGAATAGTTCAGGGGGAATCCCGCGGATACCGTATACAACTAGGTACTAGCAGAACAACTGCAAGGCAATACTAGCGACGTGGTTTCGTTTTGAATTTTACATTTGAATTCCAAACAGGTTACTTCATGACAAAATAACGAATCTTCATTTAAGTTTTGGGACTATCACATTCTACTTGAGAGTGGCTCTACCCGTACTTCTGTAGCTACTTAGGAAGGTACTTTCATTTTAATCTGTTCCCGTGAACGTGTTTTGTGGCACTGAAGAAGCTGGAATTCCACTCCTCGTGAGTTATTAATCAGTATGCAGGATGAGGCAGTTTTGCGTTTACAGTACTTTATAGTCACTAGACAGAGACGGAGAAAATGACAATGACAAGGCTCCAGTACAACAATCTAAAATCAAAGTGTACTTATAATCTCTTTAAATAAACTTTGACAATATTATTAGCTATGCGCACTTTGTAGACATACATAGGCAGGCCGTGCACAGTGTATTATTATTTAGTTCACACTCGCCAGTCCTTCTACTATAATTATCCTTAGTACACGCTTGTGTACGCCATTGTGTCTCTGCACACAACACACAAAAGTAAAACCCACGAACGCAGCATAATTACGTACTTTGTATACAACTTTGATGACGGATGTATATATGTCGTAGGCTGGAAGAGGTTCAGCCCATAGCGTCCATGAACCGGTTCACAAGGGTGGTTGCCGAATCGAACCCTCTGAGTTTATAGACGAATTGCACAAAATCATAAATAATTCAAAATTTCGAAATAATTTCTTGTTTCCTAATAAAGTAGAATATGATCTGTGTGTGAAGGCTTTAGAATAAGGCTCCAGGCTCCAATAATTTAAGAAGCAGAAGTCTAGAAAACTTTTGTTCGATAAAAGTTGGACATGAAAATGTCCTTAGTCACAAGAAAGGCCCTCAAGCAACCCCGCTTGTGGACCAGTCCACAGGCGCCAGGGGTTAAAACGCTTGTAGGCTACCGCATATATGTATAGGTATACGTAGGTATATCCATTAGTACGGCCGTCACACCATACTATTATCTTTTGCATGTACAGGTAATACGTCCGCGTCCCAAAGGTTCAGGTTTGGCTTACACTAAAGTGGACTAGAGTGACTTGTGATTGTATTGCATGGCAGTGTAGACTTTCTTTTTCTCATCTTACCATTGGCCGAGCTAAGCTTTCTAACTAAATGTCCTTTCGCTGCCCACCTTATTCCTGTATGGACTGCATTAGACTTAGGCCGTGAAATATGATGATGAGCCAGGTCCAATTCTGCTCTTGTGTAAATAAATGTCCTGTTTACTTTGCCAAACTTGATGCTCTGTGTATTAGAAGATAGCCGTAACACCGCAGAGTATTTGCACTCGGCACTTGAATGAGGTGGCCCACAAGTACTTTCGTACACCAGAGACTTACACTTACGATTAGTTCAGCTCAAAAATACTAATGTTTGTAGTTGCTACTGAATTTATGGTTATTCTATATCCTATATTCGCTGAGGTAGTATACTTCCCCGGTTTGATATGCGGGTATCGAGTTACTGTATTATTACCTACTATTGCGCTTATCTCCCCTATCAAAATAACAATAGTATTCCATTTAGCAAGAACAGTACATTTATCGAAAGTACCTACGTTTTTCCCTCAGTGACTTCGGTAGTGTGTCTATTCCTTCGTCTTTCCAGATTCCCTATATGCATTTTGCCTTGCGGTAGCTTCTTCAGAATTGATTTCTCATTGTTACAGTTACATAAAAGAATTATTGTTTTCAGTGGTTTAGCATAGGAGGCGAGTAGTTAAAAGATTTGACCGAACCTCCACTAATAGTCTCATGCATCATTTCATTTTGATCCGAACATGTGTTTTGGGATTTTGAAATGAATAATGTATGCGGAACTTATGCAAGTCGTAGGTGGGTATGTTGAAACTTAATAGTTTTCTAAACGGAGTCCTTACTCGTTATAATAACAAATTGACACAAACGTGGAGCCTCCCTCGTTTCAAAACCATATTTCACATTTAAATAAAAGCTGATGCCCTACATAAATGTCTGTGGTCTCTCAATTTTCATTTACATCTAATTTTCCCAAGGAGGTTTAATACAATACGTGTTTCCCGAGTTCATACTCAAGATCAGTGCAGTGCTCCAAAGTTGCAGTCCAATTCCAATTTCAATTCAGAGTGTGAATTCCGTGGAAAGAGGAAATTGGTGGGATGAAAATGAAGGAAGGGATTGAAAGTAGTGTTTCATTTTTGGTTATGTATATAAAGTACCTAGGTAGGTAGTTTCTACAAACATGTACTATATGTAGTGGGTGCACATCTGTAGTTTGTTTTGTGCCAATGCAGTATAAGCGTCTAATAAGAGTACAGAGCTGTTGTAAAGAAAGTTAGAAGTGATCTTTCCAGAATTTGCTAAGAGTGAAAACAGTTTGCTTCCATTTACATCTTTCCCAAGTCAGCAGAAATGGTTATGGATGCACAATTATTTTAAATCTAAAACTGCGAAGGAACTATGCACCGTGCCTACCCCTTTAACGGGGGAGGGCATAAAGAAGTAGACAATGCAATGCATACTGTTTGTTAATAGAAAAGGGCATTGACAATGAAGACTTGCCCTCTACATAGTACATGCACTACCCACTCCAAATTCGACTTACTCTTCTAGTTTTTAATGCACAGATCATTTTAAATGAAGCGGAGCTCTCTCAGTTGTTGTTTTTGTACATGAAGAACCCGTTCCCTCATTGCTGATTGGCTGGAATGGCATTACAAAGAGTAGGTAAGTTGCTTACACAGTTGCGTCTATCCCATTCATTCATGCTACACGTCTACTTGGGATGCCTGTAGGTGTTTGCTTACACTCATAAAAGTGCTCCTACTTAGTTGTGTCCCAATCAAACTCAACCACTGTCGGTGGTTTTCCTTGGTGCTATTAGAACGTGGAGCTCATAGTACGCCCGACGTTGAGAGCCATCCATAAAAGTGTTCCTAATGGCCACAGTCAGAGCTAGGAAGGGAGGGAGGGAGACAATGGGAATATGAAGAGGGACATGAAAGTCATCTTACAAGATTCTAGAGCTCAAGACGAGTGGGAGAAAGCGGTAAAAGAAATGTAGGACATCCCCGTCTACGTCTTCACTGACGATGAGACGATGACGGAGACGAGAGAGAGAGGACCGCGGCCGTAACCATAGTCGGGACTTGAGTGGAAAATTGTATCTTATATCATCTCTATCACAATCGCATCATTCATTTCTGAATAGGACCTAAATGTGATAGAAGTGAAATTGAAGAAGCTAGATACTGGGAAAGATTTATGAAATTACAAAAGAACTAACTAGTAAATAAATATGTAGGTACTACGTAATTGTGCTGTGATAGGGAGATGGAATAGATATCCCATACTATGGCATGCTACCTGTGCAGCCTACTGATCACTGACGGCAAGTCTAAGGACATGGTGGGAGACGGAGTGCAGGACGAGTGGTAGTTTGGCAGAGAAAAAATCACAATCTCAGCACAACATATCTACGCATGCTGAGGGAATACGTAACAGGAGAAAACAAATGGCACATGGATTGGGAGTTGGAGACGACAAGCCTAGTAGTGGTAGTAAATAATGTGCTGGATACAATACTTTTTTCTATCTCCTGTACTTCACTAAGAATGGAAAGGGAAATGGACGAGGGACAAACCTGAACTCTTGGCTCTAATATTTCTGATGTATTTGGCTTTGGGCAAGTATTTCCATTTGTCTCCATGACAGAGCTCACGGGCAACGACGGGATCTGTACCTTGTGCGATTATCATCTTTTCAAACCTAGCCAGAGCTGAGCCATTCCGTATCGATTCCTCAATTTCTTCTTTCCCAGCCTCCACCGATTCCACATGCCCTGTTGACTTCAGCAGCACACCTCCTATTTAAAAAAAAATACCATTGCAAATGTTGTGGTCAACCAAAAGAGTCATTCCAAGCTATGCACTCCACACAACACAATAGAATAAGGCACAATGGCTAAACGTATACGAGCACATGAACAAGATCTATACAACATAATCTCAGTTTTCCTTTCATACATCAACAAAATTAATTGACGGCTTGCTTTTTTTGGAAGGGAAGGGATACCATTTTCTCTGAAAGCAGACTACAAGTAAGATATCGACGGGCAAAAAAGTTTGGATGTGCCGAATATATTTTCGTTATGGGAATAAAGTCGACAAGACAGAGGACTCAAGGAGCAGATCATTTCAAGCTTGCAACCGTCACATACATTTATATTTACCATTTTGAATCATTTACCATTATCCGGAGACATAAAGGGAGTTCCAAAGAAAGTAGCAAACACAACAAATGCAATATAAGAGGATGGCAGGTGTACGCCTTTGCTTTGGATGGATTATGGTCGTTTCTTGAGTATACGAGAAAATGACTTGTTTCAAAAATCACGAAAATGCTCTGCGTCAACTACATAAGAATAATTCCTGTCTCCGTTCCTCCTTCGAATAGGTACATAAGGGAATCTAATCCTGAAAAATCCGGAGCTCCTCTACGCCTACGGTTATAATAGTAAGAACAGTCATCCGGCATCCCACTGAAAATGATTCCTAAGTGGTATTTTGAGACTCTAAGAGGAGAAACATTCCTTAATCCTTACAGCATTTTACGTGGATCCACTCCCCTCGGAGTCCACGGGGAAGCCTAATGGGGAAGAGAAATCTGGCTAGTTAAAATTAAATGCACGAATTAAAACAATCCAGTCGACTAGCACTCTTACTCAGCAAGGCACTCTCTCTAAAAGGTCTTACACACCAGGAATAGTCTGGGATTGGCGCCTTAGTATGCCTAATATGTAGTCATTAGAAACCTTTAAGCACCCCCTACCTTTCCAACGAGTGAGTGTATAGTATGACAGATGGTAATTATAAAGTTTAAGTTTCCTTACGGCCATACGGATATCCCACCTAAATCTGGTTGGGGTATAGTTTTTCCACAAAAACTTAAATAAATATATCAGCTAAATATAGCATTATCTTACAGGATCGAATTTTACTGCATTCATCTGCGTTTTTGGGTTCACATGATGCTGAGCTGACTGATTTTCATCAGTTCATACTGTTCCTTCTTTCCAAGGCCTTTTAACCTATTCGCAGCTGGGGAACCATGGAAAGAATGCTTTACAAGCAAAAGTCCTTTTTCTAGAAATTAACTTTTTCAAAACGGTTAAAAATAGAAATAACATTTTCACAAGCATTCAATACCAGAGACTACGACTTTCAAAAAAGGTAGAAACGATAAATTAACATTTTCAAAAAGATGTAAAACAAGAAAATAACACTTTCAAAAAGGTCAAAACAAGAAACTAACACTTTTAAAAAGATCAAAACCCGAAACTAACACTTTCAAAAAGATCAAAACAAGAAATTAACACTTTCAAAAAGATTTAAAACAAGAAATTAACAGTTTCAAAAAGATGTAAAACAAGAAATTAACACTTTCAAAAAGATGTAAAACAAGAAATTAACAGTTTCAAAAAGATGTAAAACAAGAAATTAACACTTTCAAAAAGATGTAAAACAAGAAATTAACAGTTTCAAAAAGATGTAAAACAAGAAATTAACACTTTCAAAAAGATGTAAAACAAGAAAT
>JAQFZC010004116.1:0-16886 GCA_034695205.1 Dicyrtoma fusca | reverse complement strand
TTAAGTTTGGTACAATTAATTATTTACGAGCGTATGTTTAGACACGTCTGGCTACTTCAGAAGCTCAATTGGATCTCTCTTAATGATTATTACTTTTTGAAAATATGATTTTAAAAAAATTAAAAGGCTAAAATTCAATTTAAGAAATCTATTACAAGCGTACTTTTAAATTTTTTTTTCACATTGTGACAGATTTCCTTTATAAATAGTTTCACTTCATCTACGGTTTTGCTCGATCTACGGTTTTGCCCCATCATCTACGGTTTTGCCCCATCATCTACGGATTTGCCTCATATCTACGGTTTTGCTTGATCTACGGATTTGCCCCAAAACAGATTTGCCCCCTGTTACAGTATATAAGTTATAAATGATGCTTATCCGTAAAATATTAATGATGCGTATGTCTTAGTCTGCAATAGACCTTTTGATGGTCTGAGCAGCATTTCGCCAAACAAATGTTCTGGAAATCCCTTTAATCTATAAAATATTATGGTTGCATAGCCATGCGTGTACTTTGGATATGCATCATTTTCATTTTAAAGGTTAATGGGCATCTCTTTGCTTCGACCCAAAATTAGGTGCGTAATATTTTGATTTTTAAACGACGATACGTATAATTAGATATATAAACCTTTATCCTTAATCTTTTAAGTACCGACGCAAATACGACGTACATTACTTAAGCAGGCGTTAGTAACTTCTCTAAAGTAGACGACTACATAACTTACAAAATATAAACGTATACGTAGGATGTGGTGGACAACATGAAACTAATATTTAATACATGCGCTCGATTAAGACAAGTTAATTATTATTGAAAAACAGGAACGTTCTAATGCTGGTTAAAATGTAGCATTACGCACAATAATGTACAGGTACGTAATGTACAACAACTCAAAGCGAAATAGAATATGTCAAATCGAGAGAGACTAATATATCAACACTGCGTTCTGTTGCAGATACAAACCTTTACATTGACAACTTTCGAGCTACCATGGAACTATCAATCCGCAAGTAACTAAGAAGGCTTAAAGCAGCGCGAGAATTAAAGCAGCTATTTTCTGGTTTAAAATCCCAAATGAATAGAGGTGTGCTAACTACAATCCTATATAATCATCCAAAAGCTTCCTATTGTGATAAAAAATGTGTCAAAATCATGAGTGACTTATCTACGTGTGTACCAGATACCTCAAAGCAATAAACACCTTTAAGCCAATAATCGGACCCTAACTACATTAAATTACATACAGGCGACCGACAAAACAAAAAACAACTTGAATATCCTTAACTCAATAACTCATTTAATTCTATAAAACACCCTGTAAATACCAGGATGAGCATATAATACCTTGAGAGTTAAATGTAAATCATATCCAGCCTGTAGCTTTAACTATTAGTCAAGTCATTACAAAAACTAAATCACAGCAATTATTTAATAATAACTTCTTGTATAATGTTCACTACTACAATATGCATGCGATTATTTCTACATTAAAATGTTGATTCTGCTGAATATGATCAAGATTAAAACTGAATACGTTTATGCGTTGTCTAGTAATATACTACCTTATCGTAGGTATCTGTATTTAATATAGTAGTAACTGTGCTATATGTGGTCAGTCCCTAAATGTGGTCAGTGACCCGTCGGTGGCTGCCGTTTTTGAACCTGTAGTTGCAAAAATGTAAGTTTGGGTGCAAATGAAAGCTTATCCACTCCCCTATGTACCATATAATTTGAAAGTTCGTGCTTACAAAACTGAAAGCGTAAACATTCTACAAACTAAATTCAATTTTAAAGTTTTTTTGAAATTCATAATGGCTCAATTCAATTTCTAATAATTTGGTTTTAATCATGTCTTTTTTTTCGCTGCATATATTCACGTGTAGGTAGACTCGTTAGGTATTATATGAAGGCAAACTGCATGATTTTATGTTTTGTTGTTGCTGGCAAATTACATCAAAGTGAAAACAGTCAAAAAATGGGGCAAGGTCCTAAATGTGGTCACCCCTGTTTCACTCATTTGAATACGATGGGAGGTCTTAAAATGCTTTAAATAGTTTCTGCTTGAACAACATTATAACGGTGCTAAATATATGTACCTATGTTTATTTTTACATACGACTGATATTTTTGGTAGCAAAGTGTCATGCTTATACCTTTATAATTACATTACAAAATGTAATTCGAGAAAAGAACCGCACTAATTTAAAATTTTTTGCATAATAAATTATAATTATTTATACTCAACATTACACCGGTGATTCCATAAGGTAGTTTCTCCTTGCTTATACAATTTAGGTTTCTTTTTTGGTGAAATTTTTGGGAAAACCACCAAAAATGTAGTTACGAATTGCAAAATTTTCACGTGTAGCTTAACCCCGTCTATTGTAGCAAGAGTGGTTTTTGCAGAATGTTCATTAAATGCAAAATAATACTTAGGAGCACCCTCAACCCTGATTTGCAGCGAAATCTTTTGGTTTTTGGCGTGATCACATTTAGGACCAGGGGTGACCACATTTAGGGCCCATTTGCAATTTCCTGATTTCTATGACTTCCATTATTTGACAAGATGTCCTTGACGCAGTTGGAGACAACAACTCCTATTCATTTTTGCCAACAATAAGAAATGTCTGGCGAGCATTTTGGTATGCACGACATATGTAGTTGAACGCTGGCCTGGAAAAAGATAGCGAGGGCTGAATTTCGACAAAAATGAAAATGACCACATTTAGGACGATTACTACTACAATTATGCAAAAGATTATACCTAGAATAGAAGCTAGCATAGTAAAATTATAACCCACAGGAAATAATGACATACACAAATGGTTCTCCAGTATCTGTTAAATCTCTAGTACTTACGTTATGCCTGTTATAATTTAAATTTTACTTTCTGTCTAAATATAAACTAAACCGTTATTAAATTATTGCATTCCTCACTTAGGCGTTAGGCCTCAGGGTAGAGTGTTTGCTATTTCTATCCTCTATCGGAATTGTGGGTGCTTACCTAATGGGCTAAGTCCAGTTTGTCTCTTAAAACTGTCTACACCATGTTTAGTGTCCCATTCTACTTTTTACCTAAAATGCAACATATTAGCCAACGTTGTACCTTCGTTTACAAGAGCAAAAGGAGTTTAATATTTTGAAAAGTAATAAAAATGCTGTTTGTGCTATTTCAAAAATGTGATGGGTACAAAATCAGGCCAGTGCAGTGTTACAAAATGACTTATTGTACCAAGCCTGTCTTCCAAACGAAATGTGGACGCAGGACCCGGGTCAGACTATTTCTTTAATGATACGTGTTATCATTATTCTACAGTAATATAATGACTATGTGTCATCTGAAATCAGAATAGATAAAACTTACCCAAGAACGATTGCATATTCTCTAGAAGTTTTAAATCAGTCAGTACGGCTGTAATAATATCGTACATTTTGAAGGATGTGGTTTAAAACGCCAGTTCCGTTTCTGTAAAAAAATTATTACAAATTATTGGATGTGCTACTAAAATGAGTTGAAAATGACTGCGTTACATTATACACAAACGTTAGTCGCGCTTTAGAAGGAAAGAAAAACTGAAGCAGTAAGACTTACTATATTTTTCCAATCCTCAAAGATTGCCCACAAAGCTCTTTATTTTGAAGAAGTACTCCCTGGACTGAATTTAATATAGTGTACTACTTTGTCCACAGTGGAGCACAGACTAAAAATTGCGCTTCAGAAAAGGATGATTTTTAAAGTAACTGGCATAAGTGCAAAATGCATTCTGTGGGTAAATGATAGGAGACACGTGAACTAGTCATCGAAATCTAACGCCATGGCAAATCCTTTTCTGCAAGTAGGCAAAAAGCATTATATAATTATATAACACCGCGTGACCGACTTCTGTGAGATAGTTCCATTAATAAAAGGTTTCCTCAGAAACCAAATATTAAGTCAACAAAATACTTCAGGAAGATAAACCGGTTAGTTAACATAGTTTGGTCTTTACGTACTAATCGGAATGATTAATCAGCTTATTTGTGGTTTAGACAATACATTTAGAAGTGTCATTGGTACGTGCTGTTCTTGGTAAAACGTAGCCCAGTAAAGTTAAAAAGAGCAAAGATAAATCAACTACCTATTAAACAGACCGAAGGCATGCCAACGCAAACAGAGCTGAGGACATTTCGTGGGTGAAGAATCACCATAGGGTTAATCATGGCTCACATTCAAAATGTCAGGACGTAAGGCCTTTCAGACCTATACCCTATAGTCATGTGTTGTTGCATAAATAATAAAACTGTAAAGGTAAATGCCACGTTTTGATTGATATTAGGAGCAGTTGAACCATTTGTGGGCTCTACTAACGTATACTAAAAACAAACAAGGCTGCATTTCGATTTTTATGATAAATAATAAATATTGGACATTACAATGCCCCTAAAACGTCATACAAAAACAGCTCTGGTATTTCATTTAAGTGTCTACCTCAGGTGTAAAGGTTAGTTGAAGGGCAGCTCCCACAGAACAGTGTGAAATATTCTTGCTTTAAAGCGTTCTCTAAACGCTGTCATAGTTAATGATCTTGGAAAAGCAACATGTTTGATTCTTTTATGTTGGAATGGTTATTTTTATTTGCACGCAAAACCGCCGTCCTTTACGAATTTAAATACAGAACTTTTAAAAGCCCTGTAGGCTGAGATACATATGTGGAGTTACATGTACAGCTAAAGTAGAACCTATTTCTGTGTGCGTGTATAGCACTTTGAATATATAGTCTCCGTTATATACATCTTCATACCTAACAATAAATAATTTTGGTCAAATTCTTGGCAAACATTATTTCTTCAAATGCTTTATACAACTTACTAAACTTAAACCCGGAATTTTAAACATATATTGGAAACAGTTTCTGAATCGCAGTGCCATACAGTGATAACGAATGAGCAACACACGGACAAAACTAAAAATACCAGTGAGCTACAAGGCTCACCTACTAGTAATTAACTAGTACCTATTTGTGCCATTTTTAGGAGTGTAAATACAAATTGTACTATTTTTTAAGTGTAATTTTCAGATTTGTCGTTTGTAAAACTGCAGTTGTCCATACTGTTGTTGTTATAGATTTTGCCAAATCAAATATTAGCGTTAAAATACATTTAAAAAGTGTCATACAGCTAGTACCAGCACGCAAATATAGCTTATTGTTGAAGCTCAAGTCAAGTGACATCGAGAGGGTCCTGGATCTACGCCACAACGCTTCTTCACCCTGGTTATGCATTGAGCACTCTATGAAATAACCTTGTTGCGCGTTAAAACTACCTACGTATAAGATAAATCATATAGTCTTTCCCATTAAAATTGGTGGCAATAATTATATTCATAGCTAATTCAGTATTTTTAAGCCTGTTGTATGTATTCGGTGCAAATTCATAATTTAAGTACCAGCTAATCCGTGTATTTCTATCTGAAAGGCAATGTAGACACATCTGCGTAGAGTGCAGCAGATATGAGAGTGGGTTATATCTATTTGCAAAGTGGCGCCAGCCGGATAACGTTATTTTACATTGCCAAACAGTTTGTATTTAACAAGTGTTCCTACGAAATAGCTACAGACTCACGGATAAGAGCTTTCCTCTACTCCAATTTGTAAATGCACTCTATTTACTTGCATATGCCATCTCTAAAGGAGACATAAGTCCCTTTGTACGTGAGGGAGTGTACGTGAGCCTAGAAGTATCTATTTAACCTTGGCTTACAGAATATATTGAGCTTCTCGTTCGACAACTTTGCCATAGTCACACCCCATTGCTTCAGCGGTGCAGATTTGTGATCAGTAGCTCTCTTGAAAACGTACGAGGTACTAGTAAGCAGTCAATTCCCAGTTCCAGCATGTACCGGTAACATTTTAAAAGGTTTTGAATTGTAGATGTAGACTAAATTATGTTTGCAGGATGTTTTTTAATTTTGTATGCTGTAACTGTTTATTATAGAACGAAATAAAATACGGGACTGATTCCGAATGGAACAAACCTGTGATTATTCCCCTGCCTACCGCAGCTACAGCCGCGAACAAAGATTACAAGATTGGAAAATTCCTTTTAAACGAATTGTCAAGGAAATAGTTGGAAAGTCCTTACATTCCTCTTCAAACTGTTTGACGCCAACAAAAACTCAAGGTACGACAACTTTTAAGTAACAAAGCTCTATTCCTTTAATCGTTTTAATACAGCCAGTCCGCCCACCTACATATGTAGATACAGTGTTGAGTGTGTACTGTAAGCACGTGTTTTTCATCCCACCAATGTATTCAAAGAGGAATTTGAAACGGAATGCATTAGTTCAAGTGACTTTTGTTAGTATTTAAATAAGTCATCACTCATTAACTACAATTTTAGTTTGCAAGAAGGTTGATGATGTGTGTGATTTGTCAAAACAATTACTACGTTGCAGTAGTAAGACAGAGTAGTTTACTAAAATTCGTAAACAATGACTAGCGAAATATAAACCTGTTAGGGGCAAATAGAGTAAACCCTTGATTTAAATTTTGCACCTCTAACCAATAGGAATGAGTCCTGGGGTAATGAAAGATAGATAGATGTAGACAGCTGTTACCCGTCACCAGCGCAACGATTGGGATATCTTACATCGATTGGGTTATTTCATTCTATGTGTCTATCCTGGACCCAGGGGCAATTTTTCTAGTTCAAATTGCATGTTGTAGCTATGTAATAGCAATAGGTAGTATCGCACCACTTCGTCTTCACATCACATTTTTACAAAGTGGAGTGGCCTAACTTAGGCACCGTTTTAACCGTTTCTATTTCCTGCTAAATAATTAGTCATTATCTTATAGTCAACGAATACTTACACCCTCTTGTTTTCATGTTAATTCAAACTTTGCTCACAAAAGTGGTATATTATTTGTCTCTTATCCTGATGTTGTTACTGTACTCGTGTATCTGTACGTGCATGTTTCCAAAGCTTGATTACTTTGTAAGTGTTACCTTTTAAGTAGTGAGCAGTGTTTGCTCACAAACCCTCTGATTATTTAATTCAAAAGTGAAGTGTTGAATGTAGATAGCAATCAGTGTGATGCGTATTGTCCGTGGAGAAACAATGCTTTGTAAGTCCAGTCGCTTCTCATAACAATTATGTAGCAAGTTCAAAGCTTCGTATTATTTGGTGGTGACATTTCTGCATTTAATTGAGTGCGGAACTACGGCACAATGCGTCGTCACAAACGAAATGTATATAGATAGACATGGTCTGCGAACTGTTAAATAGAACATGGTTTGACAAATTAGAGGATCTTTATCCCGTCGCGTCTTACTTCTTGGGTTATTTTATTAGTTCAGCCATGCAAGCAAAACGCATGTGAAACCAATTGTATCCCTACGAAATGGTTAAAATGTATAAATTAAATCTTTGTATAAAATGTACCAAAATAAATATAAATGTTTCCTTCCTGTAGTCGTAGATCCAGCACAGGAGGCTTTAAAGAAGATTTCTCACGAATTGAAACAACTCGAAGACGATGTCAGAAACCTGCAAGGAAACCACAAGACTCAAGCCTACTACAACATCCTGGACGTACGAGTAAAACTATTTATAAAGCTAGACAGATTAGATGTAAGCAACAACTCTCAGCTCTACAACGAGAAGTTAGATTTGTACAAGAGACTGCATTCTCTGCTAGAAGCCTTAGAGAAAAAGATTCACAAGCACGAGGTTAGCTGTACGCAGTGTACATAAAGCAGTATATTTCCCCTAGTAGTTTCTGAAAAATTAAAATTAAATTATACCATATTTTGCAACATTCACTGCTACCCTACTGAAACCATTTTGCAAACCTGAGTCACGTGTATTGTACTCAATTTAACAATGAGTCCAGAAAAAATCGAAAAGTACAAAGAAGACTTTGAGTCATTCTTTGACTCAAAATTATGCTTTGCTGAAGAAGATTTGTGGGCTGAGCACAGCAGACTGTACCATTTACACTTCAATTTAGCTCAAGTGGAAAGGCAAGAATGTGACCGAAGCAAGGCCAAAGTCAAAGCAATCTTGGCATATTTTATCCAAGAAAATAAGGATAATTTGAATCGTTGTCTTATGCTTGAAGAACTTGAGCTGAAAAAATGCTCTAAAAAATTCGCAGAGATAGAAACAATATTGGCTTTGCAACTAAAAAGCAATCCCCTGGACGTGACCTATGCTATTCAGAAGGAACTAGAAACTTTTCTCGGCACACGTACAGAGGATCACTCAGGAAAATGGAAAGGGCACTTCAGCTCATGGTACACCGACCGAATCCATGAATTTCTAGCAGACGTTCCAAAAATGCTCTTAATGGTACGCAAGTACAACGACAGAATGAACACTCAAATATTTGTAAATTCTCTATGCGTACTTCCCGAAGTATTTGATGCAGCTCATGCTTCCAATTTAAACATTGTCAAGGAAATGGATTTGGCTTACACGTGGAAACGTCCCCAACTGAGTGAACAGGCTTTCAGAACCATTGAGAATATTAGGAAAGATTTCGAAAATCAGAATTTGCGCATCATTGAGGAAGAAAAGCAGCTAATTGACGATGCTATTGGCTCAGCAGTTGAACTCTACAATGAGTCCATGTCTTTACGTTCAAAAGGGGTAACACTTAAGGAACATGAGATTGAAAAGTTTAATAGAATTTCCAGTCAAGCAATTGTTAGCATATTTTGTGAGGTTCCTACATTTACATATTCTTATTTATGGCGGCTGGAGGAAACTCGGAACAAGCTAATAGAGATGCTAGATCGGCAACCTGTTAATTACATTAAATGTAGTCAAACTAATTCCCAAGCAGAAGTTGCTGTTGCGTCCCCACGTTTTTCCACTCCCACTACGAGTGCTAATAGCCCTAAGATCGGTGTAGGCATCTACATATGTCCCAGTGGGGTAAGGCTAGGTATGTACAGAGGCCCTAAAAGCGCTCTCAATTATTTACAGTTTCCGCCCTGTATTACGATGGAAAAAAATGAGCTTCGTCTGTCCAAACTACAGAGCAGTTCACACTCCAGCTGTAGCTTTTACATTTACGAGATTATACTAGCCGGGAAAAGCATTAGAAGGACAGTAAATCTTTCCAATGAAGTCGTTAGCTTAGGGGCTGAAGAAATAATCGCACTTTATCTCAGTAAAGTAAGACGCGAGACAGAGACCCAGTCAGAGAAAGTATCTGTAAGGTCCTGTGTTGTTAGCGTCACTGCCTTTCTGCCACCAAGCTCAAAGCAAATGTTGAAAGACTCACTAAAACTTGCAGGCTTCCATCGAAGTGAAATCATCCAAACCACAACAGCTATAGGTATATCTTATATCCACTCCTACATTCACCGGTCTAATACTGACAAAGATCACTATGTAGCTCTGATCCATTCAAACTCCTCCCAGTTTGAAGTAGCAATTGCCCAAGTACTGACAGGTCCAAACAAGGCATTGGTGATTAAAAGGATTAATAATAGCACGCATATTGATGAGGAAGCAAAGAATCTATTCAAGGTTATTTTGTCGTCCCTGAAAAGTGTTTTTTGGAATGACCCGAGCAAGGATGAGCTGAAAAAATCAATTAGCGGTATGCTTAGTACTCTTAATCTTAAAGAGGACCTTGGAGCCTCTGTATTTGTTGACCCGGAGAGAAAGGAGGATACAGTTCTACGTGTAGACAATAAAGGCAATAGTAAAAATCCAGTAGTGGACTCTCCAAATACTGCAGTACATGAAAACGAGGGGGTTGTACTTGGTACAACTCTGCTGGATGCAATGAATCTAGGAATGTATGGCCATGACAAGCCCATCAAGTATACGGAAATACCTGTCCATGAATATGGGGGTGGGCTCAATGGAGGCAAACGTAATTCTATGACGACTACCGATTTTGAAATATCTTCTAAAAAATTGACTTTCATATTGAAATTGTGTCAAGAGGAGCCCATGGAAACGGATGCAACCGACTCCCTTGAAAGTTCATCTACTCCTGCAGATCCAGGGGTGGAGGACCCCACAAATAACTCCAGAACTAAATTGGCTCAGCTTGTGTCTCTTGTTGAAAAGCGACTGGAGGGTGACACACTCAAGAATGCTACTATTAAAAGTATGATTCAAAAGACTTTGCAAGATTGTGAAAAGGCTCTCCAAAATCCCACAACTAAAGAAGCACAAATCCAAGTTTTAGTTAAGAATTTGGAGTTAGCGTCTTCAGCCATTCCCACCCACTAATTCTAAAAGGTCAAAAGGTTAGTTCAGTTTATACACAACAACCTAAACTGTATTACATGTACTAATTAAATTGTAACTAGACTGTTATAACTTAAGAAAAGTTTACTCAGTGCTTGTTTTACAATGATCATTATATAAACTTGTGCATTAAATAACAACTGCAAATTATCGGCAGTATTGAGATATGCCTAATTTTTACTCAGATATCGTCAAAATTACTAAAGTGTACATGATTCAATATGTACTGTTGATTTTGTTAATGCATTATGGCATATTCATTACTTCAATATTTGTATCGATATCAATGCTAAATTGTGAAATCACACTGCCTGCAAAATTATCTGTGGGATTTCTTGGGAATGGGATTGAATCCGTAATGGGTGAATAGGAAGATAGACCATATTCCTAATGAAAACCCATTGAGTAATTACTATGGAAGCATCTGCATGGGTTTACCTTCGGATGGTCGAGAATCCATGGGATATTTCTGCTGGAATTCCACGCATCCAAACTATCTCAAACACAACCCAATAATTGCGCTGTCTCCTCGTATCAATTCATTCGTCATTTCAAAATGTTCTTAAATATCATGTATTAAACCACTTACAGAGCAAAATAATTGTTTACACTGTTTTCCCAGAGTAAATAGGGCGTACTTAATTTCTATTTTCTATCTTCTATAATTTGCATAAAAAATAAAAAATGGGGGTACACACATACGATACACCATTGGAAAGGCATGAGTAGATTCAAAAAATCAAAAGGCGGCCACTCGTATGCCACCATCTTCATGGTCAAAATCGCGAATTTGTGGTTTTAGAATGTACACACGTATTTCTTATTGGATCTTGTGTACATACTTATTCCTATCTTTTCTAGAAATTACCTGAACAGTACTTGGCGGGTACTAGTGCGAATGTATAGCAAAGTTACCCGTAGGCCGTAGGTTATGAAGCTCACCGACGTGTCACTTGCAGCCCAGTGTCGAACAATAACGAAATCAGAGCCTTCGCCAGCCTCCAAACTACTGCAGTTCAGGCTGGAAACTTTGAATGTTAGCTGTCCGGTACACATTACACCTATTTTCAAAAAACAAAATAAAACAACCTATTTGAGAACTCATAAGATTATTTCGACAATCAAAATAGCAAACTAACGAGTACAAAAAATTTAAAAGTAGCCTAAGGAGTTAATTAATTAAGCAGTTACAGTTCTTTTGTGCAGTATCGGGTGGCTTTTACAAGAAAAATGCGCTGTGGTCAGACAAGTCAGCCGCCTGAGACGTAAAGTGCAAACTAATGTCGTTCGCATCGTAAAGCCACAGCTCTTACTTGAGCCCCTCTGAAAGGCAAAAGAATGTGGTCAATGCTAACAATATAGCTAGTCGAAAGCGGCCAATCCATCACGGAATTTCACGGTGATTTCTAAAATTATTTTATAGGTTTTTAAAAAAAGTTATCAAAGTTCCCTGGTTGCTATTTAACGCACTTTCGGTTCGTTTTAAATAATTTTATAAATCTGGGGTGCTATTTATACAACATTATACAAATAAATCGGAAACGGGCACAAGTGCTTCGACCTACATGTTGTGTAAAGTGCGTGTCACACATCCTAAGCATTTGTTATCGGATTATTTTTTAGAGCAAGCTTATTTGCATTACCAGTATATAATTTACACTTACAGTTGTATTTGGTTCCCAACTTATAGATATTCGACGGTTAAATGTATCATGTTATGCTTCAAAAAACAAATAAAAAACAACAACTTGAATCTATTGTACTCAATTATGTATGCCAACTTGGTGCTTTCATAATAGCTAGTAACAAAACAAAATGAGTGCGTCTCCAGTGGAGTGCTTGGCGTATCTTTCAACTTTAATGAACCGATTTTAGCTGTCGGCACCCATAATTAAGCGTAATATTTATTTGGGCTCGTTGTCTCGTTAGCACTTGTGGAATTTAATGTGTATTTGAAATATGCACGTGTGTACCTTCACAGTGAAATGGTATATATAGGTAGGCTATAATAGTTGTGGGAAATAAAACTATGCGTATGAAAATGAAATTCGACTAGTACGAGGTTACCACTGTATGCGCTGTGGAACGTTTGAGTAAAAATTACGGTTTGATTTGCATGTAGAATGCTGAAGTCACTATAAACGTTTTAATAAAGACTAATTATAACTTATTACTTAAGTGCTTGTACACTAAAGCCAGGGAATATTTTGCCATTATAAAAAATGACTTCAATTCCTGCGCAGTGATTTCAAAGAAGCCAAATATTGTTTCGAAACATTTAGCGTCGAGTCTGGCGTAGAAAATCTAACGCATCCTTTTTACAAACAGCGTAAAAGACACCATATTTATGTACGCTTGAAATCACGTAAAACTTTTACTGTTAAACCACGTTTTTAAACTATATGCTAGATAGTGTGTAAAAATGGATTTTGTATTCTATCAAAGGGTCTAAATGCAACAGCAACACTCTGAAAACTGCATAAAACATACGCTGAGATTGCTAACGAGGCTCAACATTAATACATTCAACGATTAAAGATTAATCTTAAGGGTCCTCTGAGTTCATACAAGAAGTACATTCGACTTCCCGCACAACTTTCAATCCAACTTTAGACGTGCTTGTTACAATTCAATTAATGATACATTGCACTAACAAAAACGCGTAATATTGGTATTTGCTATTTTTACAAATTGTGTAAAAGGGGGTAACTACACTGAAAAATGCAAAACACTAGTGCTTGCTCTTTACATACGAACTATCGGTGTTGTAATTCTTCTGTATCGTAGATCCGTTGGCTAGGTCTAGTCTAATCACCTTATCTCTAGTTGCATTTTCCAAACAAGCTGAGACCGAAAAGAATGGGTACAACCTAATTTTAATTAGAAAATTATAATACTGGCAAGAACACCACCTATTCTATTATTACACATTCATATTTACTTCTTTATACCGATACTCGTTTTCCATCAAACTCCTTTAAGATCCTATATTTTGACTCCTAATTAGAGAAAATTTTTAAGATGCATTGCAGTAGATCAAATAAGTATAGTCAAATAGTGCGTTATAATAATATTCAGCTGAATAAATATTAATTTAGCCATCCTGCTAAAGAACTACTTTAGACTGAAGTGAGTGCTAAAATCAAACACCCTACACTAGCTACATACATACATAAAATATATACCCACTTAATAGTATTATGATAACACAGCTGTCTGTGCATTGCAGATACAATTTCAGATGATGTTCTCAATCACTACTAGCTCAAGTTCAATCATTGTGAATAAACGACTGAGTCTGTTGACAAATCCAAAGTGCTTATTTGTAAAAGATTTTTCAATTTTACCTAGGTAGGAGCATTGTAATACGTTCATATGTCTTATCTAGAGAACTTTGAAACTTTGAACGTAATGTTAAATAGGTATGTATTTATTTCCACCTTTGTACTGACAAGGCGCAAAGCGCAAATAGCCAAGCTCTCTACGACTAGTTAATGTTAATTGGGTGCAGAATAATTTTGATACAGTAATAAATGTTAACAGCTGATCCAGCCTTTAAATATTGATACGGTAGAGTGAAGGCTGCCATTAGCAACATTCAAATATTAGTTGTTATTATTATTATGAATATTATTTGTATTATTTGTAATTGCCATTGCCGTTGCCAGTCGGGGTAAAAGCACTGTAGCCGAATCGAACATTGAATTAATTACAAACTATCTACTAACGAACAAACATGTAATAATTTAGTCAGCTGAAAATAAAGAAAACCAATTCTAGTTTTCCCTCCCTACCTAAATCCTATAATTCCTGTCTATTTATTCCTAAACTTAGGACTCATTCATAGTCTAACTTATCAATATGTACTTACTTTTAAGCGAGGGTATTTCAAGTGAATGTTAAGGTCAAAACCATCATAAATAATTAACAAAACTTTTTGACCCATAAATTATTTATTTAATCAAGTGTAGTGCAATTATTACATAGTTGATTTTTCCTTGAATTCCTTAATTTTTTGCAAGTCGCATCCTTTGAAGACGGAGCCAACGGTGGAAAGACCCTGCTGTGATACGTAGTCCCAGTTGAATTGGCTATTATCGTATGGGACGAAGTAGCAAGTGGATTTTCCGTCTAAATGTTTTCCTTCGAAGAGCATCCAGTCGGCCGTCCCAGATGCAGTCATGGTTTGTACGTTGAATGGGATGTCAGTACGGGCGACGGATGTGATGTGGATCTCTCGCTTGTCGTAATGATTTCCCTCGTACAAGCTGATGGCGTCCTGCGTCGTTTCGCTCGCCGCCCAGTGTTTCAGGGATCCGATGCTCGTCATCTTTCGCTCATTACAAACCAAACTCGCATTTATTGAATTTCCCACCGAAGTTACCGTCAACTCAAAGTTTGTGGCGCTGTATAACGTCCACCTGGCAAAGTTTTTAGGAAAACAAACTTTTAGATTTGAACAAATCTAAAACTAGAATATTTGGAACACATTTGAAGCTTCATTTGTAACGCACTATAGCAATTTAAAATACGCTCAAGATGGGTTCCAAATACGTTACAAATATTTTCAGGCTTTACTTGTAATGATTTTGACAGAGTGTGTGCACTTACATGCCCGTCATGCAAATGCGGGTGACTTGAGGAAGGAATGCACTGTGAACGGACAAATCAGCAAAGGCTGAGCTGAAGTACAGTCCATTGTCGTTGGCATCAAAGAGCCAGATTTCTTGCTTAAAGCCTTCGCCCTTTGAAACCAACGTGGCCAATACAAACACGAATACGGCAGCCCACTTTGATGCGGAAGTCATGGTTGTTAATTATTGGTTGACTCTTTAAATATAAAAAAAACAATTATTTTTGTATGCTTTTTAAGGTAACCTAAAACCAGAGGTAGCCTTACTCCTTCTTGGCACTACGACCACAATTTGTTTAGAATAAATTATTAATTTAGTGTTGAATTCCCTGTTATTTATACTGCATCAGTCAACAAAGGACACACTTGAGTGAACCATTAAAATTAGCTTAGGCACTTTTAATTAAATCATCTCTAGATAGAAGTAATGCACTTTAGATTGAAGGTCCCGATAATATCCATCATCCTCTACGGTTAGCTGCTGTGACGCTGCCTCGGCATTTCTATTCACACTAATAATTTGTTTCAAAACGTTTAGAGTTCAAGTGCAATAAAATTATTATTTATAATTAAATGACACTGACTGAATGCTGGTAGTCAAAGGCTCTGTAAGTCTTCATCTTTGTATATTCAGGCATGCACATAATTTGAACAAAGTATGTTTCAAGGGACTTTTGTGTTTATGTTATAGTTTGTACAAATACAGACGATACCTACTACAAATCGCCCTTATCACGAAAATGTGTTTATCTATCACTTATCCCAATTAGCAATCTCGTTTCCAAGTGCAGTAATATGAAACAGCGTAGCTAAAGTGTGGTAATGAATAGAAATTCAAGCTTCAGTCACCTTTCTGATAGGAGGAATGCTATTTGTTTGCTGTAAGACAAAATGCTAAAACGTTTTACACAACCAAAAGGCGCACACTGCAATTTATTAAGTACGTAAATGATATGAGACATGCTTGTACATATCATGAAACCTCTATTTACAGAATAAATGCATAGGCTGTACCAATGTTTACGCAATCAAACTGTTTACGTGTTGTTCTGGCGACGTTGACATATCGTCAGGTGAGAGTTAGTTCAATTCGGCAGTTCGGCAAAAATAAATATTCTACGTTGTAAGGGCAGAATATTAATTGAGAATACGATTTATTACGATTTATTATAATTTAGGTTAAAATTATTACAAGGATAGGTACTGAAACGTGGCTAGTAATATTTTCGGCTTTCATGGTCACAGCACAATTCGGACCGTCTGTCTCGAATGGCTGTCAAATCGTATCTGTCTTCTTTCGTTCTTGACGGCTTCCACTAGTGGCCATTTTACCACTATTTTCATCTTTTTTCATATTATTTTTGTATTGCAACACAGAATTTCCGCCAGAACTCGTTTACTCGGGAGATTCCTCAATCTCTGACCTCGCTTCCTCCTTCAACGTCCCCTTTGGGACATGGCGGTAGATCACGGTCACTAACAGAAACCCCACTCTCCCTGTGCCGGCTCCTATTGTCGAGTAATCCTGTGTGTAGACTTCTTCTTCCACGAAGATGAGATTTCTCTCGATGTAGGTTCTTGAATTCCCGGGTTTACTGCCACTCCCGAGTAGCTTTAGGGTCCCTCCGCTCTCCTGACCCAATGCTGCCCACGATATCGTCGAGGTTACTCACTGTCGGGCCGGGTTACCCACTCTGACACCGATGCTACTCACTGTCTAGCGATGCCGCACACCCCCCTACCGAGTTTCCTCGAGTGGCCGAGTCGACTCGCCTCCGCAACTCGATGCCTCTCACCGCACTATCGCAACCCGTCACCCGCAGGTCAGTTTACTCGCCCTGGCACCGAGGATACTCACTATCCTGCGATACTTCTAACTCTAATACCGAGTTTCCTCGGGTGTCGATGCTACCTTTTCCGATGCTCCTTTGTCCTATGCAATAAAGTGTCTCTGTCTCTGCTCCCCCACAATTGCGAGTATTGGCACTCTTTAT
>JAQFZC010004115.1:0-16887 GCA_034695205.1 Dicyrtoma fusca | reverse complement strand
CAAAGTCTGGCATACCTATTTTTGTTTCTAAACGTAGAAGATGTAACTGTCCGTAGGACGGGCGGCTACACTTGTTTCTTTCATACATTTCAAAGCTACATGTTTTGTTTCTATTGTTAATCAACCTAGAATGTCTTTGTGACTGCTTTCAATTTTGAAGCATGAAATCTGCCCTATGGCGCTCAGTGCCAATATCTTGTATTGATTCGAATAGAGCATGTCGTGGTTACCTTGTAGGTAGAACACTCTCTGTTGCCAACGCTCTTTGCAGCGGAGTTAACATAGCCAAGAGTTGTCGGTAGAAAAGCACATTATGAAATTGGTGAGGAGAGGGCCCAGCATATATGACATACGTCAGCACGTTAGGGACGGTTGGAGTATTGATGAGAGGCAATCCTGATTCCTCGTTCCTGGCTTGTGCAACTCTCTTATTTTTTCGATTTCGACGTTGCTGGCAGAGAGTTAGACATTTACGAAGTGGCCAACAAATGTATTAAGAGATTGTCATTGCTACTCTAGTCAGGTACATAATCGTGACAGCACCCGCAATGACAGCTATAAGAATTACAATAAGGAGAAACAAATGATACGCGTTGTAACAGGCTACATTTATGTCCCGATCCTTGCAGAAGTAACAGGTAATTATATCACAAATAGGTGTGACAAGTCATGATGTGCTGAGTCAGATGATCAACGTGAGCCAGCTAAAAGTCGATTGCAATCAGCCCCGTGGTAGCAGCCATAGGAGTCGTAAATTTTATCTTTGTGACTGTTGAGGTGGGCATAATAGATATAGTTGCTAGGTTCCGAGTAACTTTAGTCATACGTGGGACGTTAAGTGGGGTAGATACGGTGATGCCGGCGTTGGCACACGTAATATTACAGTTGTGACAATCATGCATTTTCAGATTTTTACTGAAATCTTCTTTTCGTCCTGGTACATACATACTGCCCCAACAAGTAGGAAAAATACAATCATCTCCAATTCGTAATGCGTGAGAAATCGTGGATTCATTATAATCACAAAAATATCTTGCTGGATTTGGAGGAATCATGTTTATAGTTTCATCTCGTAGGTCGATCGGCGGGCATCCCATGTGTCGGCAAAAGGCATCGTCACCTTGACAAATGCGTTGTTGACAGCGCATTAACACACAGAAGGAAGTGCAGGAATATGAGTTTATGGATACTAATTTAACATCCAGATGAATCTTGAGCGTGCCTAAGGGTATGAGCTGGTTCTTTATTATAGCAACTGGAATTTCCTTCCAGCCTTGAATAAAATGCTGACAATGTTTCAACGTTTAATCTCCAACCCCGCATAAATTACTCGGGCTTTTGATTTCCTACAAAAGTTCCTTATCAATGATTGTTTCAATTACTTGACAATTAAAATTGTCTAAATTTAATGCAGTGGCATTACTGCAGGTTATTAGTTTATCTATGCATGTCGTAGCGTCAGCGGCTATCATCTTGGTTGTCCCACATATTAGTTTACGTGAACATACCGAGCCGTCGGCAAATATGTGAAGCCAGTGTACTGACTGGTGACATGTCAATATTTCTCGGTAGGCAATCCTTGAGGTGGTACACGGAGGCGCTTTGGACGAAAGCAATGGTGTATTTCTATATCTTGCGAAGGCCCTGGTTCTAATAAGAAAATTAATAAAGAGAAACAATTATCACCTTGTTTTAAACGATATGTCGCTAAAGGAAGAGGGTTTAAATAAAGCTTTAAATAATTATATTAAGAAAAGGTATGCTCATTAATCAAAGCTACATTCAATATAACCGAAACAGTTGAAAACAAGTTAAACACCGGGTCAAAAGAATTAGCTCTCTTATAAACAGATTTAGACAACAAACATGGACATGTAAATAGATTATAACAACAACAATTTGAAACAGTGAAAGAATGTAAGAAAGGAAACGATCAATAGCTAGAAAATTTAGCAGAAGCAAATCGGTCAGTACAAGTAGAGAGAAAAGAACAACTAGCCTTTGAAAATATTTCAGACAGTGTATATAAAAAATATTAAATAGGATCAATAGGTATTAAATATCATAGGCATTTATCGCGAGACCCTCTATCAATTAAACTAAATACAAACGGTGATCCTAGTACACACAAATATTATATCGGAAATGAACCAAATACTGCTTAAGCAGATCATTTTTCGAAATACGTAAAACAAAAAGACGTTTTAGTATTGGATTATGGGAACTATATACCCAGAAACATCCTGACGCTTCATTATATAACAACGATGATGTTAGAACGTATGCATCTTACATGATTGCTACTAAAGCTTATTTTACATACGCTGCAAAACCAAAAAACTCCAACAGGCGTGAAATGAAGTTTAATTTCCACATTTTATTTAAACAAAATATTAAGTGTACCTAAAGCAAGTTCACGAAGTAATAGCACTATTAGTGAGGCCAGCGGAAGCGGTCTAAAAGTGGGGCAAAGCCTCTCTTAAAGTAATAATGTACGTTGCATTCCAGATGATCCAGAAGTAATAAATAATAAATAATAATTTATTCATTGGGTTGATTTGACCGTTCGGTCTATACAACCAGACTCAACCAGTCACTGTGGGTGAGGAAGATAGGAGGCTACCGCATCTATTTTGTCTCGGTCATATTACCCTTTCGCCTATCACTGTCCCGCCTCCTCCACAGTAAAGGAGTCCATTCCCTAGGCCCCTTTATAAGTAGTGGTCACTAAGGAGCACCAAAGGAGGTTGGGTTTCAATCAACCATTCAGTGACGTGTACCGTACAAACACAGAGCCATACACGATTAGCAGGCAATGACCGAGCATGATCCAGAAGTACTGGTTTTCAAATTAGAATCAACATTATGTAAATTTACAGTGAAGACATATTCTAGAAGGAAACCAAAACTGTACTTTTCCGATTAACGACAGGTAAGCATTTCTGGATTACAACACTACGAAGTGCTAAAACCTGTGCAGCCTTTTTTACATGCAATACACTTACCTATCGCTAATGTTAAAAGTGCAGATGGGGTCTCCTTCTAGTATACAAATATTGATAAAGTGAATATGGAGTGAGGAATTGAAATTTTGGATAAATTTAAATCATATTTTTTATCTTAAGCTTATTCCAATATATATTCAATTCTTGCAGAGGCGTTCAAATAATTTTGTATTAAAAACGGAAAGTATTATTAACATTATTGAAAAATATTCTCACAAAAATAAAACATTCATGAAAACAGTGAAACAGATTTAATATTGAATACAACCGATAATAAAATAAGTTTATTTTGATAAACCTTTAAAAACTAAAAATGACGCTAAAATTAATATAAAAACGTTATGTATTTATTTTTCTATAAACAATGTAGATAAACGAAATAAAAATTTCAGATATAGAAAACCCAATAGCCATAAAACTGATATAAATTTAGAAACAAGTAGTTATGAAGGTAATAGTATTGGTAAATTGATTGACGATATAATGGCTATCAATGAAAAAATAATTCAATAAAACAAAACAAAATAAAAACTGTAAAAATAAAACCAGATGCTTCTACAATGAAATTTTTATAGAAATACCAGGAGGATATGTTGGTAATTATGCAACAGAAAATTCAATCAGAAAAATTTTAGGATTTTCCTCCAAAATATTAAATGCGTGGCGTCATTTATCGGATCAAGTAATTGATATTAATCCAATTAATTCAATACTTGTACATTGTGATTTAGCTTGGGGTTGCACAATTAACGGTTCCCCATCTCGTTGTCATTATAACGTTTCACCCTAAAGTATCTCCAGGATTTAAAATTTTTTAAGAAGCGATACATCCGGTATTTTATTCTATTTCAAACAGAAGTAGTATTGATAAATTACATGTTTGGGTAACTAATGAAATATTGAATCCTATCAATTTATAGAAAAAAACTTAAAATAGTATTGTCTTTGAAGTATTAATGTTTCATTTTTATCACATTTAAATATATAGCATTTAAATGAATGTAAATGCAAAATACATCGTTAAACAACAATCAAAAAAGGTTTTATTTGAGAATGTTGAAGCTGATAAGACATAACAACAACGTAACAGGGTGATAAAACAGGTAAAACAACGTGGAAGGAAAGATTGCAAAAACTAAATAATTATTACACGCGTAATGTTTTCTTTCCTAAATGAATGCTCAAAAAGTAATAGAATATCTAGTTCTTCATCAACCAATAATAACCGCTGATTTAATAAAATTATGCAGATTTCAGGACTATTTACTACAGTAATCATCGCATTTAAATAAACCAGTTCCAATAACAATTCGTGTAGATAATATAGACAACTATTTCCTACTAGAAAATAGTTGTTTTATCATAAACGTTGATCTCGTAAAACAATCTAACAATAGTTGATATACAGGGACTGATTTAATAACAATAACAAATAATGAACATCTATTTTTATTTGATAAAGTTATTTTAACATTTGATGACACAACAATTGAGGATTATTCAAATGTAGGATACACAACTTTAATTCAAAGATTACTAAAATATAATGATAATTTTAATTCCAATAGAGGTCACCGGCAAGCATGGGCGTTAGATGATAAGGAATATTCTGCAACAACTGATAAAAATCCAGGTTTTGCGAATCGACACGGTTTACTATTTGAAAGTAATACTACAGCTGATAAAGAAAAGGGGAGATTTAT
Organism: Dicyrtoma fusca; assembly: GCA_034695205.1. Lineage (NCBI taxonomy): Eukaryota > Metazoa > Arthropoda > Collembola > Symphypleona > Dicyrtomidae > Dicyrtoma > Dicyrtoma fusca. Next base: position 12,179 of record JAQFZC010004115.1, on the reverse strand, counting down.
AATTCCATTTTCTCATATTTTTGGATTTAAAGGAAACATTCTTGCATGGATAAGAGTTTCCGTTCAATTAGAAAGTAACTGAAATGCATTATTTAAATCAAGCACACAAACATCAAGTGTAGATAATGTTGTAGATGGAATAATTAATATTTCCACACTAAAATGGCGCACACCATATATTGAACTAAATTCAAAAATGGCTGGTGCGATATCTAGTTATCTAGTATCTCAACCAAAGATTTTTTATATAAATTTATAACCAAACAAGTAGAAAAGTTTCTTGTTTTACCTGCTAGGACTTTACATCGTAATTTGACAACTGTTTCAGGTCCTGACAAAATGTTTTGTGTCGATTGAGTTTGTTGTCGCTTTTCAAACTAATCGTTCAAATAATCCAAAACCAAATATTGCTGTATTTGACCATATTAATGTTGTAGATGCGGTAATTTCTCTTAATACTGTTAGATATCCTGGAAATAATTTATATGGCGGTTCAGAAGGTCTGGCATTTATGAAAACTTATGATAGATATTTACAATTTAGAGAACTGTTTACTAAATTAGAACCAGAAATCTTCCCAATAGGTTATCGAAGAGCTTTTCCTATATATTGTTTTAATACATCTTTTCAAGACGATATAATAAGCGGAAATACAACTGCCGTCAATTTTCATTTCAGTCTTAGTGCAAATGTTCCTCCAAATACAACTCCATATGTAATAATTTTAGTTAGTTACATTAGTTAGTTAAATCACAGACAATCCAAATTCGGGACAGTCAAGTTTGCGGTGTAGTTGCAGTGCAACCACGCCACATTTCTACTTATGTCTTGCTCTTTTGTAAACTAAGTTAATAAATTATCTTTTATTAACGTTTTTAGTTTGTCAATAAAACAGAAGCTACTTGTCGTAAATGTCGTAGTTTAGTTCTTTTCAGCTTTTGAAATGAGCTATAGTTCCAAAATCTTGTACAAAGGCGAATTTGTTTGTACTCTTCTACAGAGTTTAACAAGCGGCCAAACATGTTTTTTTGAAGTTCAGTTTAACTCAGATTATAGGAAATAGAAAGCACTTTTTCGTTCCTAAATTACGAGTGTTTTGTCTTATTTTAGTTCTACCATGGATGATTCCGGCAAGCAGCAAAACATTGTTCTGATAAGAAGTAAAAATGTCCTACGTAGTAGATATTTGTAACACATTGTATTAAACGTAGAAATACATTTGAACTCATTGCCCATTGCCTACTGCTGATTATGGGGGTTATTATAGGTATTCTTAGCAGTTAGATTCAAGATTTAGTTTAGGACTGCCAGAGTCATAACATTCAATGTCCCGCCATTTTCAAAAATGTCCCTTTTTTAAACTTCGATTCCGAGACATTTGCAAAAATGTCCCCTTTTTGATTCCGAGACATTTTTGAAAATGACTCTTTTTTAAACTTTGATTTCGGGACATTTTTGAAAGTACTTCAGACTCGAAACTTGAATTCGGGGTCATTTTTACAACGCCTGTGAGATGTATATTGTTGTAAATACTCCTATGCACTATAGGAGCCCTGACCTCAATGTGCTAGTTGATGATCCCGAAGTCGCCTCAGTGTAGGAGAGTTTGGTGTAATAAGTGCTAGTAAACGCAATGTTTTGGGTTCTGACTGCTCTTCTCAGTCCAAAGTAATCACGTGACTTTATTATAAAAGTTAACCCGTATGTACAACATCATTACATACATGTACAAACTATAATAAAGCTTTTTATGTCTCTAAGAGACACACTTCCAATAAAGTCAAGTGACGTGTCAATGCTGACCACGCACTGCTGACACAACTTAAGCTGTTGTTGTCAATTCCACGATCGCACAACCTGTTGATGTCACTGTTTCGGACAAGAAATGCTAATCCCGCATTTTTGTACCGATTAACCTATGAGTTACGGACCGGATGGACGCCTCCAAATTTACCAATTCACTACACCCTTCTTCCTCTATTAACGTCCCTCTCCGTCTAATAAAACTGAAAATGAAGAAGTGAAGTAGAGGATTCCATATCCCAAAAATCTATCAATTAGTATTGATAACCTTAATTAGATAGTGCCTTGAATAAAAATATTAGATTAATCATTCAGTTAAACCATTTTAACCTAATATTCCTGAAATTAATATCCCCAAATATGTATTGTAATATTAAATTATCGCTATTGTATTTTACAGCATAAGCGTAAGTATTCCTTCCGATAAAATAAAATGTATATACAATAAAATTGTTTATTTCTTAAAATTATAAGCTCCATCTTTATCTTTGTACACGTCATTCTGTCAGCCAAAAGTTAAAAACTCCAACTAACGCTTCTGTGATCTTCCAAAGATGAATGTTAGTATGAAATTTCATCACAAAACCCTGCCTCAAAATAAATCTTTTCTATCCAGTTTCTCTTTATTGGACGTTCCGGATTTATTTTCTTTGGGCATGTTCATTGTACACATCAATATCCAGTTCAAGGAATCTCCAAGGTGCTATAGGCGCACATTATAGACGAATATTCATGCCTGTATATCTGGTTAAAAGTGAAATCCGTTTGAGTGACAATCAAAATATCATTAGTATACAAGATGACATGAATCAGCTTATCCGCGGATTTTTCCAAGAAGATATTCTTTTCATAACCCACAGGTTTGATTCCTAATGTTCCCATAGCTTCCTTCACTGAAGCATTTTAGTATCCATCTGGAGTTTATCCAGATGGATACTAAAGTATAAACATAAATATTTTAAAAGTCTCCAGACCATGCCCGAAGGCCTTCCTTCAGCTGACAGCATAAACATTTCCTGCGTGATTTTTCCTTTGGGATCCTCAGTAATCACTAACTTTGTTACCCTCCTGTCATTTTTGGCTGCGAAGGCAAGAATTACCCTTAACATCAGATATTGAGTCGGCGTAACTGGATCTTTCTTGTCAAAGTCCTTTGTATCTCCAGTCCGTCCTAATTGTAGCTGCGCCCAGAACTCTGTAGCCCGCTCATCCTTATCTGTTCTGATTCCGTAGGTCCAAAATCCTTCATGTGAAGCAAGTGTCGCTCCTTGTGGATTCACAGCTACTTCCGTCCACATTTCTTTTTCTAGACATGATTCAATTTCCTGATCCATTGCCTGTTTCCATTCTTTTCTGTGTTTGGATTTCCTTCTTCCTGATAATTCTTGGTATGTCGAGTCCAGTAGCATAAAGTATTGAGCTAGCTTGGCTGTCTGCTTGACATACCGCCGGAGCTTTATCCCCGTCACTTTCCTACTATTGGTTTCTTAGTTATAAATTTATCCCCGGAATGACAATTGTCTGTGTCAGTGGTGTCTAGAATTATCTGAATGTTGTATAAAGTGATTGCCCGAGAGGCTACCGAAAAAGACTTACTTTTGATTACTGAAAAGTTTCCTACTTCTGATCCAGCGTCAGCTTTGGTCTCTAGTCCTTGCACATATTCCACTGACTCCTCCTATAAGCTGACGTGTGAAGCTGTGAACAGGGTGCCTGTTTTATATTGGAAAAGTCGAAAGGTATCCTACAAAAATGCATTCCATGGAGTAATCTCGTCCTTCCTTTTCCATCATAGTTTACGCCAGGCATCCCAAGATCCTAAAGTATTTAAGACATACTGGTTTCTTGCATAATGGCTTATATGGCGGAGCTGCCGTGGACCTAAAATTCACAAGTCTATTGAGTATTTATGTATATCTTCAAACTGAATTCCTTCTTTGTTTCCAAGTTTAAATACTCCACCATTCCTTATAACTTTGTATTTTCAAACTAAGTCAAATTTGGGCTTGTAAGACAGCTGATACAGATCTTGACAGAATTCTGGATCCTCTTTGCGTAGTCCAGTATTACCTTTGTAGTCTCTGAACGACTTTTTATCTCCTGAGGCTCCACGTACCTGGTGCTCCCATCGATTAGGAGTAGAATGTACTTCCTTCGTTCAATCGTGCAGCCCTCCTTAATGGGCAGAATCGTAATTATAAGTATATCTCCTGGGTAGAAAGCTTGTAATGATTCATCTACTTCTACTGAATCCTCCATCACATCTGGTAAAAAGCATCCTAAGCATATGTGCCACCCCATCACCTCGTGGGGTTTAATACAGGTGGCCACCTTTTTAAAAACTGTACTTTTAATTAGCAGATAATAGCAGGCGCGCACCTCACATGCCATGTATGTAGATTCCTTGGTAGTGTCAATCCTATTCGGTGCTTCATGCCAGTCAGAATTCATGACTTTAACCCTGTCCTCATGTTCCATTATTGCTTGAGGTCCCACTGTGTCCTGATAGAGTGATAAATTTTGTTGTTTTCATCATTGTAACGTAGGTATCCATCTCTGTTCATTCTTGCTTGTGAAAACAAATTGAAAGACCCTGGGACATACCAAGCATTTCTAATAGTCCATCGTTTTGTCTCACCTAAGGAACATTTCATTGTTACTTCCACATCCCCATACCCATGGCTTTGAGCTCTCCTTTGCATGGCCATATGTAGGTTTCCTTTTCAAATGGGGCAAACGTCTTGAACCAGTCTCCGAATCCACAGACGTGTTCCTCCGTTCCAGAGTCCTCGAACCAATTTTTGTAGGGTCCGCCTGGATTGGTAATGGCAATCGTTGACCTCCTAGGACTTTGGTTCGTCATCCAGGTGGCCTCTCCTATGTTTCTGTGATAGTTTTCACTCCTTAACGAATTTTTGAATCTCCTTCCTGATTTCTTTTTTATTGCAGTACATGGTCCAGTGTCCTGTTTTCTTGCATTTGTGACAGTAGGTTTCACTCTTGGGCCCAGGAAAATATTTCATCATTTTCGTTCCTGATGTTCGATACTTCCTGTTTAGTTTTTGTATTTCTTTCTCCCGTTCCCTTTTTTTCATGGATTCTCTTTTGTGAAAGTATTCCGCTTCAGAGAGCCATTCCTCTTTTAGAGTATCCATGAAGGATCCGGATACTGCCTGGGGAATGTTGACACCTAGGTACTATTGGTAGTTCTTCCACGCATTAGATTTCAGTTTTTACTGGTGTCATCCCATGCTTCTCACTCTTCGATGGAGAACATACACCTTGTTCCTTGGCACTTGTCGGCTGCTCATCCATCCTTCTTTTTTTCAGGTTCCTCCGTTGTTGTGATATGCTGTTTACCTTTTGTTAATAAGCATACACGTAGCACCTTGGCCAGCCTTGGGATTGGGTTACTATTTATAGTACTGCTTACCTGTCTTCTATTACCTGAAAACTCTTGCTCTGCTGACTTATTTTCTACCTCCTTGATAGGTGCATAAGTTCCAGCGATTGCTTTCCAAATGTGTTGCTTCCTCTTTGATAGGGCTTCGCCTATCTTAAGGTACGTAAGCCTGGAGAGATGTGTGGTTGGATTTGCTGAGGCTTGATTTCCCTCACGATCCGTATGTCTTATCATCTCCTTTCCAGCATGCCTAACATCCTGCACTTTTCCTCCAGGTTTTTCTAAGCAAGCTTCTTCTGTAGCCATCCTTTTAATTTCCTCTGAGTAGACTTTTGGAGTTTCTTTGATCCTTGAGTCAGGTGCGAGTGAATCCTTTTCCTTTGTAATTCCGGAAGTTGATCTTTTTTCTGCGTCATCTCACTTGATGATGTTGCTCTTTCTCGAGTTTCCTTGATCATATATACATCTATAAGGAGACAAGGCAGTCTGTCCTTGTGTATCCTCCTGTGGGACTTTGTTCTTGACTGAGAATGCTACCACTATTCCTGAGTTCGTATCTCTCGAGAAGCGTTCTTCGTGGTTTGGATCCTCGTTAGTTGTGTAAGGTATGTGTCAGCATCCCAGAATTCATCATTTGGTTCTGATCGCTAAGGTAGCCCAGTCTTCTCAAGCGTCTCTTGTCATGTTATATCCAAATCCGGTTTCCACACATTGTCTTACCGCTCTTTATGAGTCTCCTTAGTCCTGACGGCTTGTTCTTCTGCTGCTTTGTGTGCCTCCAGACGTCCTTCATAACTTCTTTGGCTTCCTGCCGCACCACTTGTCTCCGCTTTTCTAGCTTGTAGAGTAGGTGTTTGGCTGCAGCACCCCCACTCGCACGGGTGGAGGCCGGATTATGTTATTCCTCATTAAATTCCGCAAATTCCTCCATTGTTGGTAATTCATACCTTCCAGGTGCGGATTTCCTTCCAGAAGTCCCAGAAATTTCTAGTGGATCGTTATCCTTTTTAGTTTCCCCGTCTACTTCTTGGGTTTCCTTTTGTTCAGCTCCCTTCTGTATAGCTACCTCATGCTGATTGTTCAAAATGTTTCCAAGAAGCTCTCCCCTCGTTATTGTCCCGTAAGTCAGAGGGAGATTCTCCATTTTTTCGTTCGACTTCAAGTGCTTCATGATTTTTTAAATGGCTTCCTCTCGTGTCCTTCCGACTCCCAGAGTCTTAAATGCTTCGTACATGCAGTTAAGTCCATATAACTACGTAAACGCAATTTCGTATGGTTCGCGTTTGTATCCTATTATCTGCTTATCAATCCACTTTGCTGCATGATCCTTCAGAGAATTTTGGACCAATCGGAGAAAGTTTTCCCCAAACGCAAACCCAGTCCTAAAACGTATTCCTGTTTGACAGTTCCTGCCTGAAAATCATCTCCTTCTAAAACGGATAGATATGTATTTTTTAGGTCATCCAGTATGGCTGTGAAGTTCTAAGTCCACTGCCCCCGTCCATTTACACAGAACGTTCCCGTGAGCTCGTAAGACTGCATTCTAGCTAGCATTGTAGTCCTTTGTGCAACTTCCCTCCTTAATTTTGTAAATTTAGAAGAGGGGTTTTTCCTTCTAAACACTTGTAGGTACCGCTGTGTTCGTGTTGAAGAAAAATCCGTACTGATATTCTGTCCGTTGAAATGAAAGCTATCGTTTGTTGCCTTGAGTAAATTCCAAATTCATGAAAGACCACTCAGTTAACCTTTTATTGCATTGTGTAAATTCCAGAATTCACGAAAAACTACTCTGGAATCCTTTTAGTATCCTTTTCACTTCAGTATAATTCCAAATTCATGAAATTACCCAATGCTCGTTACTTCTAAATGCTAAACAAGGCAGCGCTTGGTGAAAAAACAAGTCCTGTCGCTCGTATTAACGTGAGTGGCGTAGAACCCAACGCGAGATCAGGTGAACAGTCCGAGAATCCGATGGTTCTTTCCTACAAATTATTGACAGAATTCACTGCATTAAAATGTTTGCTTTGGAATTTTTATAGAAGTCCCTCTTCTGTCTGGCGATGCCTACTTCCTTGGGTAATTCTCTTTTGGAAATCGTAGCTTTAATTTTACTCTAAATAAAACTATTTCTTAAAATCAAGCTGGTCCTCTGCTGTGAGAGCTATTACTCCTTACTTAAACCCTAAACTATTTTTTATTTTTAAAACACGGATAAAATTAAACCTATTTCGATCTTATCCAAAAATAACAAATAAAGTCTTAGTGGTTATCACATTATTTTAATTCTAGTTATACTCAAAAATAAACTTATTTTAGTAAACGAAAACTACAAATAATAAATCTGTCTGGACCTTATACCAAAGCTTTCGTAGATTTGTTTATTAAAACCTACTTAAATAATTTATGTATACCTACAACGCAAAATAACGAAATTGTAGAAAATTGTCTGCAGGTTCCACGTGGATTTCACAAGCCGTCGTCTTACTACTACGTATTTTGTGTTTCAGAAGAATTAAAAGATTTCTGAAGAACCCACCAAATACGACTTGGTCAAATACCTATATTGCCTCGACCGATCTTAAAAGTTCTCTACTCTCAACTATTATGACTAGGCTTCACTTGTCCTTATTTACCTGTTGAAATTGTGTCAACGTTTTCCAATTAATTTTAATTACAATTTAAATTAAAACTTAATTATCCTGTCTTTATGACCTTTAGCTTAATTTCCTTCCTACCTGTGACTCTGAAAGTGTCCCCAGATACCAAAAGCAGAAAGCTGGATTCCTTTTTGAATTAATTAAAAACTATGTAATATTATTAAATAATAAAACTGTCGGAGCTCTTATCTTTCTATCTTCATGAAACACAATGGGAATAGCCTGCGGAATGGAGTATCCTGCCTCCTCGTAACTATTGACAGTGTAGATGAATCCATCCTTCCCTAGCCCGGGACACGGGACCCCGACCTTGAATCCGGGACAGTTTGAGTAAATACGAGACGCCTCGCAGCCCTAATTCAGTTCCATACATTTTATCATGCACCTTCTTACTAATTTTTGTACCATTCGCTTATATACGACTAAATACCGTAAAGCATCAAATAACTCCCCGGGGAGTTAATAACAAAATCTACTCCCGGCAGGGGGAGTTATTTAAGCAAGGGAGTTATTTCTAACTTACGATTAATTGTTATGGCGCAAGAGTTTTCGAAGGCGTCTAAACTTAACAATAAACTAAATGTTTGGTGCATTTTCCTTAATTATGAATTTTTAGTACATGCACAGTACGTAGCTTACAGTTTTATTCAAGATTCTTGCAAAGAGTCAGTTTTTTTCATTCCGGCTGCCAAAAAATGACATACGTGGAAATCGTACCATTTTTATACCATTAATTATTACCTAGGAAACATTTTGGCTCTAAAATTCTGAATTTTTAGCCCCCGGTTTTCACAAAAACCGGGTAAAAAACAAACAATAATTTTTATCTCACTTTGTAGACAAATATTTAAAAAACTGCCTATCTCAAAAATCTTCATGTGCAAAGAGCTAACTATGAGATTTTTTTGATATCAAAAATCTTAAAAATGACGGGTATTTTCGGTTCTCACAATAATAATTCAAATTCGTTTTTCGGGTTGTGCGGTATCGAACCATATCAATTTTATTTGTGTAAAATATGCAAAAACACGATTGCTGTCCGTTTAAAAAAAATTCATATGGTTCGATACCGCACAACCCGAAAAGTTGAAGTAACCGATTCCGGGTATCAACTTTTGTTAGTATGTACATGCAATATAAAAATAATCCAACGTTGACAAATCCATCCAAATGCCAACCAAGGATTGCTTAACGTCTGAAAGAAATCCTTGACACTAGTGGAAGACTAGGCTGGTGGATTTGCCGCGTGCAATTTTGAACCGATCAGCAACGCAGCATTTTATTTGTTCTGCCCAGGTTCGAGACGGGCTGACTCTGCATTTCTTTTGAATTTTAATTTGTAAAGTAATACACTATTTTTACGTATAAATAATTTTTACGTAGATAGAACCAGCATACTCGATATAATCTTAACTTGGACGTAAAGAACAAGAATGGGCAGGATCTATAATATACACTTGGATATTTTGAATCGCTGCAAGTTAGCCGAATTGGGCGGAGTTTGGGGCACAATTCGGTCAACTCATTAAGATTTTTGTCCAAGTCAGCGGAATCCGACACCCGAATGGTTTTCCAAGTTGGCCAAATGCCGGACAAAAGATTCAAGTTAGCCGAATGCCGACTTGTCCAAGCTGGCCGAAACCAAACAGCGTTCGGATGGTCGCGCGAGCTGGCGCAATGAAATATGCCAGCTAGTTGAAATCCGAACAAAATATAAAGCTAGCCAAATACATTCAAATAACATTAACCGAATATTTTGGATTTTGTCTAAGTTAACCGAATGTGAACGGGCGCGTAACTATGCTGTGAAGACTGCTAATGGTGATCTGTGTGCGACGGATTGATGTGTGTGATGATGACACATTGAGCGTTAAATAAACGTATTTACAGATGATAGAAACGGAGATGGGTTTTATAATTGCATTAAATAACACGAATATCACTGCAGCAATCTCAAAAAAACTAATTATATAAAGGTGAACTTATTAATTATGGATAATTTAAATTACTTAAATAGCTTAACGCAAAAAGATGGTTCCAACTACAGCCCTGTTCTCAGTGCAGGGATTTCTATATATATTCTTGACAAATCTACTGACTCATAATAAATTATAAATAGTGAAATACAAACGTTGAGGTTTTAAAAGTATTGACAATGACCAGTGTGATGAGTCACTTACGACAGAAAACATGAGCTTCCAGAATTATAAATAAATTACTTGAACGTTTCATGACCTACAAAGATAAAGTTATTTATGGAAATAATACAAGGGATAAAGCTAAAAGACTAAAACGAAGTATTATACAAGTGATTAGAAAACGTAGAGCCTCTGGATGGGCCTTGAGGTTGGTTATGAACAATGAGGTTTGAGGATGCATCAAAATGTATGGAGATTTGGTCCATGTTTGACCCATCATAACTTCGGAATTAGTACTACTGATTACTTGGTACTAAGATATGACCTTTATCATACCCGTGAGGACCATTATGTGTAAGAACACCGGAGGTGTATCCCATATGTTCGATATAATTGACCCTTGAAAGTTAGGAAATGAGACATGGCATGGTAGTGGACGGAGAAGGTTTTTACATGGTAAGCTATAGCGTACGTATGTATACACATGCCATTCAACTGCACAAAGGCATCTACACACCTTTAGGCTGGAATATTGCAAGACATTAGTATACGACTGTACAGAATCAAAGTTTTAAAAAAATTTTTCATAAACTAATTTTTTTAAACACTGACGCTTACGTACAGTTATTCGAAAGTGGTTAAAGTATTAAGAGCAATATTCTAACCCAAAAATATAGTTCGAGGAGCAAAACTTTCACGTGTAGCTTAACCACGTTTATTGTTGCAAACGTAGTATCAAACGTTTGACAAAATGTTCATAAAATGCGAAATAATTCTTAAAAGCACCTTAAACCCTGATTTGCAGCAAAATCTTTTGGTTTTCGGCGTTGCTACATTTAGGAAGGGTAGTCACCTTTAGAGCCTATTTGTAATTTAATGATTTGTGTGACTTCCATTGTTTGAAAAGATTTCCTTGACGCAGTTTGGGACAACAACAGCAATTAATTTTTGAAAAATAAGAAATTTCTAGAGTGCATTTAGGTATACACAACTTAGCTGAACACTTGCCTGAAATATCAGTCGAATGTAAAAATGAAAAAACTTACTATGACTGACTGATGTAGGTATATAGCTAAATCTTTTGGTCGGTTGAAGGTGCGATGGATTCGCCTGAATGAGAATCTAAGTAACAAAGTGTATATAAGAAATAAATACACGTCACTATGTTGGACATAACAGAGAGTAGGTGTTTAGTAGTCAACGTATTCTTAACAAGTCCGAAGATTCTTTATTAATCTTCTGTTTATATACTGTTTACACATACGTATTATATAATAATGACTGCTTCTTTTCTTAAGCTTATCTTTCAATTTTAGTAGTTTGCATACCCAATGTTGAAACCGTTGGCGACCAATCACCGTTTCCTCAGTACTCAGGCGCATTATTAAAAAAGTACTGGACAAAGAATTGCGTGATTTTGTAAGCTTAAATGAAAACGCGACCGGTAACTCACATCCGACCGAGACTTGCAACATACCAATTTAAAGGTAATCGCATTTAGAACACAAACACAATGTGTTGTAACATCGATATCTAACTTTAAATACCACTATGAATGAAATTGTAGCTTATTCTTGTTTTTTTAAAAAACCTAAAGTTTTTAAATCTAAATTGAGACCGGTCACTCACATCCAACCTAGATGTGTAATATACCAATTTAAAGGTATTTGCATTTTAAATACACATGATGTAGACTGTAAAATTTAAATCTGATTTTAAACCAACATTTAGACACGAAAATATGGTTTTTTCATGTTTTTTCGTTTTTTTTCAAAATATTTCAATATTTGTACAACATATTCAAAAACAAACATTAAATCTGTAATTTCCTAGTAATTTCCGTTAAAAAGGTGTATTATATGATGACAAAAGTGGGGCTTCGCCCCACTTGTTCCATCTTTTTCGAATTTTGGAAAAACCAAAACATTTCAAATTGAATTTGCGACCGGTAACTCACGTCCGATGGAGACGTAATAGGTACTATTTTAAAGCACATCGCATACATAATATGGATTTGATGGACTCCTAGGTAGGTATAGTTCTTTAGAGCAAACTGTTTTCATGAAAAGTTGGTTTTTTCATATTTTTTGAACTTTTTTTAAAAAATTTCAAAATTTGAGCCGGCAACTGCAAAACCAACTTCAGATCTGTCATCTACTCGTCATTTCGGTTCAAATG
>JAQFZC010004114.1:0-16890 GCA_034695205.1 Dicyrtoma fusca | reverse complement strand
TGGGTCTATTACACACTATCACTATTCATTTTCTTGTCAAGACGTTAACTTACTTAAGAAAGGGAGCTAATTAAGACGTTGAAATGTCAGTGGGATTTGACATGCACGTGGTGAAAGTCTCAAAGGAAAACGGAGAAAGAGGGAGCGAACCGAGGGTGGGAATTGTGAAGATGCCGAAGAGAAAGTGAAAGCGTGAACATGTAGACTATAGATTCACTAGCGAGCCCAACTTTTTACTTTCTACTAATTTCCACTCAATGTGTCTAATAAGTTTCTAATTCATGCATGGGATTCGAGTCAATGCTCACACGCCCACTCCCCACTGGCATATAATACCACAAAAGGTTACAAGTAAGGACTATTAGTGTAGGAGCATATAGCCGGACCCAGGGCGAGTGTTACACTCTGACTGATCTTAAGTAAAAGGAATCCTCTATGAATTTTCTGAAGAACTCTAGGATTAATACCTATTCTCTAAAATTAACTTGTCCGCAATTATGAACCCACATAAACGCAAACTACGTATTATGTATTAACACAGATGAGTACTACCTCGTACAGGTGCTTGAGTGTTGAGTATTTCATGGAATTTGTTTTACTTTAGAAGTTTAATTCTGTAGAGTTACCGTCCACCCACTCCTACAAGTGCATATTTTCCATGAAATATTAATTAACACGACTCAACTTTCAGCTTCACCATGACTCTAGCAGTTGCCTTCAAACCACGGTAAGAAAGGACACAATTTCAAAGTTAATTGCCACGTGTATACATTTTGAAGAGTGAACTGCAATGTATTTAGGAGAATTTCATTTTAGTAATATGAAGACGGTGTACGCAGGTATGTACTAAAAAATGTACTCTTGAGTGAACACTCCTGGGCACACAAGCAGTAAGTTTCCCTACGAAAAACGTTGGATCTGCTGAACTTTTACATTAGTTTCCCTTTCATGTGTATTTCGGAAAAAGCTCTAATTATCTCCTTTTATTGCAAAATTAAAGTGTAAGGGACCGCAGGTTCCTTTTCCCGTTATAGTGTGGTCTACATACACATGAGCAAATTATGTTTACGCAACCGTGCCGTTAAATTCCGGAGGAACAAGTTATGGGGAAATTGTAATACATAAAATGGGGGAAGGGAAATAGAAATCAGAGGAAAATAAAAATGAACACAAAACTTGGGAAATGATTCACGGGAGAGAATAAAGGAATCGAATGGCGTGTAGCTGAGGGGTGAGAGAATTTGAGTGGGGCAATGGTCCGCTGCTCCATACAGTATAGAAGGGACTGGAATGGGCACATTGTGAGAGTGGATGCGGGAAAGGAGGAAGACTTACATGTACCTACTTACCCGAAAAGAAGATCAACTTTCCATCTGAGTCCCTTTCATAAGCCGCATCTATTTGTTGGAGATTGGCAAGCGGTGAGAAGAAATGTCCGATCGGGACGGGGTAAGCAGGTGGTGGGAGAACGCCTCTTGATCCAAGTCGCCACATGTACTGCAGGGAGACAGGAGAGCATTGTTATACAGGTCACACATACATATGGAATGAGATACAACATGCCCAGCGAAAAAGAGAAAGAGAGAGAGAGAGAGACGTTTACATGCACAATTGAAAAGTCAGAGAGGGAGACGGTCTGTCTGACCATTGACTAAACTGATCTTGACTCGATCCAAACAAAATACAATTACACAGAAAAGCACATACAACTTCCTACGGACGCCCCACCAAAGAGAGCTACCTAATTCAACTTTCTCCCTTCGACTCTGCATAGCTCTGTAGCAGTAACAGTATTTAGAATTCCTATTTTGTGAGCACGTGTAAGCTTATCTGGGGTGCCAGATCGTACCATGTATTTTATATGTACTTGGGATTTTTGAGATTCCCAGATTTTATTTTCTCTCTGTAAAAATACAAGAGAGAAAGTGGAAAAAATAGAAATCAATAATTGAATTTCTTTTCTTTTCTTGCGGTTTTCGCCCCACAATACTACGGACCATGGCCATGGCAGAGAACAATAAATTCCTTCAAAGGAAGCAAAGAAGTACAAATAGATAGACAGGTTTAGTTCATGGATGCATGTAGGACATCCGCAAACATCTCCCTTCAACGTCAGATGGACGTAACCACAAGGATACACACTGTGGACGTAGTCAACAGCTCCGAGCTTGGATGAGGAGACCCCATTCCAATGTGTAAGCGGAGATTTACATGGCAAAGGAAAGTATGTTGGTGCTTGTGCCTACATGAAGGCAGCTGAGAGATTCTCAAACGGTCAAATCAAACCAATCACATCAGATTCAATCTCAATCCCCGTTGTTCCCATCAAGCTTATTTTGTATGTGTACATCTCTACTAAGATGGATAGAGAGTCTCGAAAGGGACAAATGGAGCAGCGGAATTATGAATAGATGTTCTTTAAAGTGATGGACAGATGTATGTGTGGATTTAAATCACGCTTCTGACATAGCAGCCCACATTCCGGGAAACGGACAAGCTCGAAAATTGAGCCAGATGAGAGATTTGGACTTACTCGACCACGAAAGACAAATATTTCATTGCGAAGGAAGGTAATCTTAAGGGGCGCATCATTGCAAAGGTTTCGCTGGTGCTGATCGTAATCCTTTTCTGAGGAATTATCCTCCTTTGACCCCGTCGTGGTGGTGGCTGCTGTCGTTGTGGTTGTTCTACTTTTAGGCCCATGTTCTGGTTCAGCTGTAGTTGACGGTCTTCGACTTGTCCATGTAGACGCTGTTGTAGAGATTCTTTCTGTTGTAGAACTCACTGATGATCCTTTTGTTGTTGCCGCTGCTCTGGTTGTCGAGGTCCATGTCGGTCTTTTAGTCGTCGTTGTGGATTTCCTTTTCTCACTTGAGTCACTGTCAGAATCCGAGTCATTGTCGCCTTGTCCTTTATCTAATTCCCCGTCGTCGGTTTCTTCGCCTTGCGGAATAGAGCGCGTGACTGTAATTTGATAACAGAGGGTCCATAGAAATAGATCGGAATTTACAAATTAAATTGGAATATCTTTACACATATTAGGTGGAGAGTATACACACTGTACAACTGATGTAACGCAAGAATATCATCATAGCCAAGATGTGGAGATTTCCCCGGTTCACCTTGGTAGTATGGAAACATTATCGAGTCGAGCTGGGACGAATGAGCCTGTGAATTGTAATTAAAAGCGAACGATTTGTCATCACTCAATTTGCTTCAGTTTTACACAATTTCTAAAGTAATCTAGTAAAGTTTAACAGGATTCCGTTTTCTTTCTTTTAATATTAATTTTCAAAAGGCTATTGGCAAAATATTTTTGCATATTTATATCGCAGCTTAATTCAGGTGCAATTGAAATTGTGCAACTGTGACTTTATTACTACTTTCTTTGCAAACTAGTAGTAAAACTTTCCCCTTACGGATGTATGTAGTTAATACAAAACATTGTGAATTTTTTTTAAAGCCAAAAATATCGATAAAAATCGACGGCGTCAAAAACTTTACAACACAGTCGAATGCCATTTCAATAAAAAACAAATTGACTTTTGCCCTACGAGATCAAAACTGGCTTAGCATGTATTTTCGACCGATTTTTTAAGTTCCATTCCATTCGGCTATATTGTACAGCTTAATAGGCTGACTATTGTTTGTAAAAATAAAAATAAATCTACCAATCCGAGTGAATGTCCCAGCTCATGTGCAGCAACTGTTGAAACGCAAAAAAACATATATGTATAGTTGCAAGAGACAAAATACCTAACGAACAATGTTATGCAATCAATTTATGTAAGAACGACATTAGATGCATACATAATAATGGATTTACCGTAAACAAATTGAATGGGATGATCAAGGCTGTTCTTTTGGTCTCCGTCGGATGACCACCAATCCTAATGAACAATTTTTTACCATGTTTAATTAACTTTTATTGTACAAACCTTAGCAACTACTGTAAAGTCTCTCATAGTGTACACGGGGGTACTGACTAACTATTTGTGCTGTCAAGCCGGCGGTCTATAATCTCACCCCATGAACTACTCACGGGGGTATACTAAATAGACACACAAAACACTTAAAATGTGGAGTATGCTATTAGGAATGGTATACTATTTGGGGGTGGGGGGTATACTATTAGAGACTTCAAGATATATGTAATTATTTTTTACCTCATCCTCATCAAAATGAATATCCCCTCCGAGAGAGTCATAATCGTAGGGGAAGTAAGCATGTGCTAGGATACTTCCTTTCCCATCAAACGGGAATCTTTAAAAAAAATTAAAAAATAGGCTGTAATAAAAGGTGTTTAAACAATATTGAGAAAATTAATGTAACTGTGAGTATATTAAAATCATGTTCGTTACCGGTCACCGTGATACCCTCGACCAAAGGAAATCATGATATCAGCATTTGCATTCATAGGCTTCCTCTTGAAACGAAGGTTAGCATAATCTGCCCAGACATTGAAAGCCTTATTCATCTCATCCTCTGTAGCATGCCTTCCCAATTTAGGTGACCAGTTTTGAAAGCTATGAACATTCAAAGTCAACAATTCGTTTCATAAGATAACATTTTAATACAACCTGCTTCCACACACTACTTCAGGAAGGGACTTGATCGTATATATATAAATTTTGCAGTTATACCTGTAAGTCAAACTACGTTTATCCCAGCCCTTTGAGCCAATGACAAATCTTTTAAACCGGGAACTATTATGAGGATTTTCCGGTAGCACATCAGGTAATCCGCATCGCGGTTTCGTCAGAAGCTGGTTATAATAATTGAAATAAATTGAATAAAATTTAAACATTAATACCATGCAATGTTAATAAACTAAATTGTAGACTAACATACCTACTGATAGCATGGGTGTTCAGTTCAGAAAGTAGTATAGAAAACGATAAAATCTTTAGTAGGTTCATACCTTTCGGGTGTTCTCATCTATAATTCCTGTTTGAGTTAAGCCACCAAATTTCTGCATTAAAAGGATACCACTTCGAATACTTTCTTCGGATACAATTGCCTCAGTGTTATTATCGGAAGATCCTGGTTCTAAATATCCAAATCGTCGGAGAAAATCAACCTGTACAAAGCAAAAGCATTAAGCTCATTATATTTACCATACGTTTCATATTGACTATTTTACTTGAAAATAAAATCAATAATCTCTCTCTGATGATCTTTTTCACTCGACAGCTTTCCAGTCATGTGTAAGTATACCCAACAAGTACCAATGTGGGTACCTAAGTAGGTACCTACATGTACTTACATAGGTACCTACGTTACTATTACCTACGTAAGGTGCAGCTTAAAAGTTTCCCGATTCACCCCGACTGTACAATTGATTGCAGCAAACTCACCAGTTTCTACCATTTCAGACAAACAAGACAGTAGCCAGTAGCGTAGAGTGACTGGTCAAGTGCCACGCGAAGGTTTTAATGATTTTATATCAGGCACACGTAATGTACACGCAGGACCCGGCTAATTTGCTGTGGGCCATCCGAAACTCACCTTTGGTTAAAAGCTCATGTATGAGATCTTGATGTGACTTACCGTAAATGATCGATTAGTTACCGGGTCTCAAATAGTTTCCGGTTTCGAATAGTTTCCGGGTTTATAACACGTAAATCATAGGGGAGCTAAACCAGTTTTATGAATTAGTTTCCGGGGAAACTAATCGATCATTTACGGTATGTAAGTAGGTAGGTACCTAGGTATACATAGTTGTATCTTAGTGAAAGAAAGTGCTTACCATTGCAACCGGTCCGTCAGGGGCAATCGTTGATACGGCATTATTTTCCTTTTCCACCGGCCTTGAAACCACCAGCCAAGGAAGAAACCAAGCAGTGTAAATTAAAATCACGTTTAAAATGTTTACACTCAAAAATCGTCTCATTATGTATGTAAATGCACTTGTGTTAATACAACAACTCGGGCAATAGCGTCCTCAGGTCAACCTTAAAGTCTCGCTGACAGCTTAAAGCGATATTCAATGACTATGAATTTATTTGCAATTCTAATTGCAACCAAAATAATGTGCAAATGAGCAGGTATTAAACACACACTGCACTGTACTGCTCAAATAGAACTGCAAGTGGGTACTGAACTAAAAGGCCTTTATTTAGGAGCTAACAGGGTAAAAGAGACGACAGCGAGATGTTCGGTCAATGGCAGTGGTATTGGCTGATTATACGGTACAACTCTTGACTTTTTATTTATTCTTGAGGCTATTTATTCTTTCTCATCCAGAAGAATCTCTCGGTACATCACATGAAGGATCTGTAGCGGCAGAACATTTTTTCCGTGTAACTTTTGGCACTTCAATTAAAGTCAGTGATTTAAATCCTGAGCTGAATGTGGTC
Source organism: Dicyrtoma fusca (assembly GCA_034695205.1). NCBI lineage: Eukaryota > Metazoa > Arthropoda > Collembola > Symphypleona > Dicyrtomidae > Dicyrtoma > Dicyrtoma fusca. Next base: position 10,531 of record JAQFZC010004114.1, on the reverse strand, counting down.
GTACATACACATCTACGCTATCCCCATCCCAATACAACCACTGTCATACATACACTCTTTGCTCGCCTGCCTCTTTCTGTACCTTGTTAACAAGCACTAATATAGTGAATGACTGCAAGGGATGAAAACTGACCAAGTACCTAAAATTAACATAAATCATGCTGTGATCAGTTGTGTGTGTGTGAGAGTTTGAACAGACATGTGTGCAAAAATGAAAAACAACAAATGAAATGACCAACTCTTATCGCAAGAAACAGTACTATTAATGCAAATGATTTTCTAGTAACATCTTTACTGTCTACCTACATACGTAGGTAAATCCCAATACTTTGGTTTTCGTAGTAAAAGATGAGACATAGTAAATACTCCGTACGTACGCCATACCATCCAAGGGAATGACCCGTCTACACTACTCCTATTGCTGATATGTAATGTATGATCAGTTGGCGGATGCCACTCGGAATCTCGCATTGAAGAGAGGTCTATAAACAAGTCTCGCAAGCACGTAAATCCTTGTACAAATCTCTACCTCTTGTTTTATTTGTCTTGAGCATTATGCACTGACAACAACAACGGGATATTTTATACAATAACAAAGGAAGTGTAGTTAGTGTAGAAGTTTTGTTATACGTGCACCGGTGTACATACATATGCACTATGGATAATAACGAACCCGTCCAAACTGCCAAAAATTAGATGGCAGCTTTTTTTGGAGTAACATTCTACGTAGAATTTGAAAAACATGCTTACGCAACATACTCCAAATATTTATTTTTTTTCTAAATTCACCGATTTTTCGGTGTTTAGGGCATCCCGTAGGGTGGTTCTGACAGAAACTTATTAAAACTAATGCAAAACAAGTACTAGTTATGTAAAAATTCAAATAGATCCCGGGTTTCTAATAGAAGCCGAGTCTGAAAGTGAATTTTTTTGTCCCTATGCAAATCCAGGCCCATACGGCCCGGGTCTGAGGGCAAAGTTTCATTTATAACCCGGGGGGTTCTATTTGACGCTTTACGGTACATAGTATAGTTTCAAAACAATTTTTTGCATTTTTCCTGCCATATTTGCCGAATCTCAGTTCAGTATTTTTATGGTTTTTTCTGTAAACGCCCAGTGACAGATAGGTACTCTCTCCACTGTTTCGTTAGCACATATAAAACCTCTTTAGACATGTCATTGCTCACCTTTGTGTTGAACTAATTTACCTTTTTTGATGTATGTTCAATTTGTTACTAATACAAATATCTTGGAATTATGACAAATTAGGATGAAGTTCCCAATAATTTATTATGAATCACACAGGAAAAAATGTGGATATATGTACTAATCGCTAAAATAGGTAAGTAATGCTTCGTGTGCGTCCGATCAAAACTAGTTTAAAGTAGGTCAAAACTCAGTACATCATTCGCCGTCATATGAAAAAAGAAAAAACAATGATTTTTTATTGATGTAAATCGGAATCAACAAGCATTAGTTTATTGTTGCTGTACTTGCTGATCTGAGGCATACTCATCGATTTCGAGCGCAACTTATACTTATGTATGTATTTAAATTAGAAAACGAAGCTACAAACTGAAATATGATCAGTACTAGGTGATCGCTAGGGGCTGAGATCCGGGATACATTAGTTACGTAATTAGCTATAAAGTATGGAGCAGTTTAGCTGGAACTGGTGGACTGGTTGGCAATTTAATGAAAGTCAAAGCGCTGATGGATGCAAGCAGGCAAGATCAAAACCCATTATAGCTGGGGGAAGTATTCAAGTTCAGGCTAATATTAAAATTAGTGTGGGAATATTTTTCATTTGTTTTTCCTTAGTGCTGTTGTTACACCACATGGCATATTATCATAATCATTGAATAACGAGTATTCCTACAAATCACCGAGTTACAATTCCACAAATCGTACTATTAAATATGCATTTAAACAAATTGTATTATCGTTCGAAAGGATTGCACTTGAGAAAGGGATTTTTAATAGACGTTTAAAAATTAAAAACTCCAAGACAGCTAAATTTAATATCTGCTCGTCAGACTCGAATCCTGTCCAGAACATTTTAAACGATGACCTCAACTGTAATTAGTAAAACCAAATTTAATTACTTCGTCCGTCGAAGTTCGCTTGCATCACCGCAAGATACCTTGACTCAAGCTCCTGAGATGTACGAACGTGTATGCCAACCGTATGCTACAACGCATTGGAAATTGGTATGAAGTGGGTATGTATGTCCCGTAGTAACATAATAATTTAATAAATTATGATCTTGTTTTCTTCTGCTGTACATCGAGCAATGAATTCAGATGATATCACTTGGGTAATAACTAGAGAGACAATGAACAACACCAGACGAGAAGCTCCATTTTAATGGGTACAAAAAATAGTATATTTCTGATTACCATATTTAATATAATTTATTATTACAATTAGGTGTTTAAAACTGAAATCATTATGTTACTTATAGTTACGGTTAGGATTATACAAAGTACGTTGCTAGTTTACTAGTTTTGGAGAAATAAATTCATTGATGAGTATCATTACTACGGAAACCGGGTGTTGTACATTTGTGTTACATCATTAATGTGCATGTGCACATGCCGTGTTATACTAGCTATTATAAAAAATCTACCTCTAGACGCAATAAACTAAATTCCTTAATAATTAATATCGTTACGAGTTTATTACTATGAGACATAAAGCATGTAGACAGTCTACGCAGCTAGGCGTAGGGTTAATATGAAAAATCTTACTACTTAGACGCATTCACAAAAGTTTTGTACTACTAAAGTTCTGAACTGTAGTAACTAAAATTCAAGCACAGGTAACTGTAGAACCATCATCAAGTTTTCACTACACTTAATGAGGAAGACCTTCCCAGACTCAATAAAAATAGTAAAAATACGACCTACGTTAGTCTAAAAGACAGCAAAGCTATAATCCCCAACACTCTGGACCTGGACTAGGACCAAATAAACAACCACAATTTTTCGGATTAGACGCAATATTGAAAAAGTACGGTTTGCTATATGTGTGTGCGTGCTTTGGGCAGACCTATTGGTTATTGCTGTAAAATTATTATAGTAATTCGTATTTACAACCGGGATTTTCTAGGAAAAACAATTTAAAAGCAATACATACACGGTAATTGGTTTGTTCGCCGAATTATGAACAACACAAAATTTTGCGCTTAGCATCCTATTTACAATAGAATACTGGTTTGAGGCGAGTATTGTAAAATCTATCCCATTTGAATAACATATATATACACAAACATACTAACAGTGAAGCCGCAACATTATTAAAGATAATTTGAAAGTACATAACTAAGAATAACTGTACGTAGCCAAATGAGATATATGATAATTACTGTGAATAAATAATAAACACATTTGTTTACAATTCAAAGTAACTAATCTACCGCTTAGATCAACGAAGCTATCAATAAACTAGGTATACACTGGCTGTGTATAATTCAAATAACCATAGCCGGAAAATGGAACTAGGTACCTAATAAAACACTTCTGGCATTCTGAACTACAAGTATTCCTGCAGCCCAAGATGCGACATGTTGCGCATATTATATGGATTTAATTTTTTCGAAACTTGCGGATCAAGGTACCTGGTTTGAGCAGATCGTTGAAGACAACGACAAAGACACACCAAACAGAGATATAAATCAATTAGGAATATAAATACGACCAATCTGTTGGTCGAGTCCGTGCTGCTTTCGGCATGTGCTGGAGCACACCTCCCAGCGATCGAGCAACCGTATATACTTAGGTTGTTAGGTAGGTATATTTTAAAAAACATTAAATCAGCTGGAAATACCAATTTCAGATGTTAACCTTGGGTATTGCATAATAAAAAAGCATCGGATTTTAAAATAATGGGAGAACACCGATGTTCATGGAAAACTTTAAAATTTGCCTTCGTTTTTTCAGAAAAACAAGTCGTGACAGCGTTTTACAATTTTTCAAAAATAAAAACAATCTCCACGCAATACAATAATTGTAAATTGTAAAGGTGTGGGATCTATCCGTAGATTGCGCATACTAAAAACTCCCAAGAAACAACAGTTTTTCATTAAAATATTTTATAAATTTAATAACAAAAATAATAATTAAAATTATGCGTTAGCAACAATAAACGAGTTTTAAAAATTAATTCATTGCGCACCTTGCACCACTACTCTGTTGCACGACTTAGCTTTCCTAATAGAAAAGTATTACTGGAATTCGGAATAAAAGGCACGATTCCGTTACGGGTAACAACTCCCAAACTCCCAAAGAAGCACCCATAAGATAATCTACACACGCTGAAAGTCGGACGGACACGACACTAAGTAGTCGTATGTTCCTATCTCAATACACAGAGGTACATACAATGCAGATATTCTTGTAAAATACTCAGTTATATTTTGATGAAGCCTGACGGAAGATACAAAACGCAAAGAACAAGAATTGAAATATAATTTTAACTTACGAAAGCCTTTAAGTTTTGTCAGAACTATATTTCCCACCTGATCGTTTGAAGCTTACATATACGAACAGGAGTCTTTAATGCTTTGTGTAATTCCAAGCTCATATTAACTGGAAACTGAAAATGAGATTACGAATGTAATCTTCAATATCGTTCAGGTTTGCTGATGCAACTTAAGATAACACCAAACACCACTCAATTCGTTTACGCTTTCTAAAGCCGACAAGTTAAAAAGTCTTGGAGAAAGGAGTACGATATAATGGAAACAATAAACATTTTAATTTACTTGCTGTACCTACTTTAAGATCTTTATACGTGCAAATATTGCGATGGCTAAGAGGATATTAATCCATCAGAAACGGCTCCGTCCGACTGTAAAATATTCTTGCAATACGTAACGATTTTTTAACAGTGATGTAAATTAGCACAGATATTATCCGCGAGCTTCCAACTTTTGTCAAAAACACTATTAGTTTTTTTCAAATATATCAACACAAAAGTCGTCTTCAAGTTCCAGGTCATCTGGTGTTTTCAGTAAATCAACCACTTCACCGTCAACACGAAAAAACAACTTTTTTTCTTCTGCTTGAATTAATTTAGCCACCTGTGATCGAACTTCTTTTAGATTGCGATATTTAAGGACACTCAAGTGTATTGGCCTTTTAAGCCCTTCTTTTTGAAATTTAAGTTTAATCACTCCTTCACCGTGAGGAATATGATTTTCGGTACATCGACGTAACCCTTCAAGAATTTCACCCAATTTAATGTTATAGTCTTTTAGAGTTTTACCGTCTTCCATCTTTAGCTCATTTTCTGTGTAGATTAAAAGTTCACTTTCAGGAACGTCTGTTAATTCGCTTAATTTCTCACGAACTTTTTCCACGTCCCAATCCTGTAAAAAGTTAAAATTCTATAACATCACAATAGATCAAGTATTAAAAATAGGAATTTGACAAGTAATGCTTGAATGCTTCTTAAAAGTTGATTATTCTATATCTCTATCATATTTTAGGTATATTATACCCATATATTATATCCAAACTTTCGAAACTGAAATGCCACACTACGAATATTTTAATCCGTACTACACTACTTGCTACCTAATTTGAAGACGAAAATGTAAGTGAAGGTAAGTACTAGACTAGCTTCACTCAAGTTGGCGTATGCTTAGGGCAAACATGAGGCCATTTAACTAGCAATGTAGAGACAGATATCGTAAACTTTTATTTACACTGACACCACAATGGTGTTTGCCATGCTTGTACATATTTACTCATGTATGTATAATATAGTATTACCGCATTTCCATCAAATTCATGAAGGTCGCCTCTATACATAATGCGGATACGCATATCCCCGACATGGTACGAGATATCAGGCTTTACGTCGTTGGACGGATCCGGTAGTGGAAAATCGGAGATGACTTCCTAAAATGAAAATGCATCCAAAGAATTAAGACCACATGAAGAGTGCTAACAAACGCACCTACTCATTTACTGTATGCATACAATAAACAAATAGGAATTCCAAATAATTACCGGCAATAGACTGGGACTGGACGACCTTGACGAAAGTGTAACAACAGAAATCGGGGACCAAGAACGACGAGATCGTAGAGGTCTTCTCCTAAAGTTTAGATCTGCGCACCTATTGTTGAGTACTGGTGTCTCTCTATTGCAAATAATAAATGTAAATAAACTAAACACCATGAAATTCCAAATGTTTTAAAAACACTACATTGCAAATATACTTCCAAAAACCCTGGGTAACTTACTCCTCCGACGATGATATAACGATTTCTTCAATTTGTGACTCAGTAACCAAATTAGGGCGTAAGGTTTCGGGGCCCACATGATCCAATTCGGTGTCTGTGTCTAGATCAGCAACAGCTAAATGATAAGGACCTATTGGTAGTTGTTGTCCTTCTACTCTCGTCGTTTCAAGAATTGCATCATCTCCTAGGGTACCAAGTGAAGGGGAAACTGGTAATAGCTCATGATCTTCTTTTTTCTTTTTCTTCTTCGCAGATTTGGGTTTTTTGCGATTCTGTCGCAATTGCTTTGCTTCCGTTTCGCTCAAAGTCCAGTGAATCACAGGAAGTTCACTCTGGTTATACTTTTTCCCCTTTTTCTTTGAAGGATGCTCTCGTAAAGTAGCTTGGGCTTGAGAAAAAATTTCTGAAAAACAATATTCAAAATCGATGATAATTTTTGAGAAAATAGATAGACTTTTAAATACTTTCAAGAAAAATCTCTAGGAATCACTAACTAATTTTCAATACTACCAAAACGCTACGACAAAAAAATATTACCACTAAACGTCTGAGATGATTGGGACAATGAAAATTTGAGATCGAGGCCTGCAGGTGTTTTTTTTGCACTAGTTTCTGTATCGGAATCATCCGATAACAAATTCGCACCAGTTTTAACCCTTCTCTTTTTATGTTTGTGCAACTTCCTCTTTTTGGGTTTTTTTTCACCGTCGTCGCTTAGGGGAGTTAGGCTGTCGTCTTGGAACATCATAGCACAAAAATCACTAAACATGAAATCACAAAAGAAATAATAGGTTTATTCAAAAACGTTCGTAGCAGTGTTTTAATATTTTGTTGAACATTTTTTATCAGTCATATTCTTCTTGTAGAGACTTTTTCAAGGTTCATTTTCCTTTTTTTTTTGAGTCAATTAATAAAGTTTGTTCTTAAGCTTCTCCATGTTGAAAGCGAATATTTAATTTGGCACTCAAATGTAAAATCTAAACTTATGTTATCCACTTACAACTTATGCAAGACAAAACAACCGTTTACATAATAACTGCTTATAATTTGATTCGCTGGATCACTGTAATGTGTCTTTCTTAAAGAACAATAAATAAAATTAATGTGAATGAAATACACACTCAATACCCCAATCGCGAGTACACATCCTGCTTGTCCATTAATTCTGCCAGCTATTAAAAAATAAGCCCTCGTAAACTTTCTACCATTATATTTTTTTTAAGAAATGCGCCATTTACTTTAACTTTGAAGTTAAAACAACAAAATATATAAAATGTGCACAATCCCTCCAATCACTTACCCACTCTAGAGTCGGAACTTGTTATTGTTGTGGAACACACGATTTGCTTTAATTGTTCATTAAATTCTATTCTGTGGCGAATAAGGATTGCCGTTATGTCAGAATGTCATCGCTCCCGTCCCCACGTCGTTCCCTGGCTCGTAAATTCTATTCTGCTGCAATAATGTTCAAAAGTTATTTACAATTCATAAATCACCACTTTCCTATTCCTAATTAGCAAATCACTTACAACATCCCATCTAACCCATAAAAACGATCACTTTAGAGTTGAATAACAACAGGAAGACACGACAAGGCACTTCCCAAGACACGCAAACTTTGCAAACTATATATACCTATGCAATACTTATTACTTTTAAGTATATCTTCAACGTATTTGATCGATGATCGACCTGATCGAGTATCGACACTTCCAACTTCGACACTTGATAATTTAAAGACCATAGGTGATAGGTCTGTAATGACTTTATTGACTATGTACATATATGCAGAATCGAACATATATTTTTTAAAATAATAAATAACACGGCACATACTTAAGTACATTCAACATTTTTTAGAGAAATCAAGGGTTTGCGTGCAAACTTATTCTATTTATCATCAACTTCCTTCCTACACAACTCTTGACTTCTTGTTTTGTTAATTTTTAATTTATAGAGATGGAAATAAATTAATTATTGAAAGTAACAGGGAACAGAGGCAGAAGCTCAAAATCGGAACAAACAATTTAAATTATAGTATATCTATTCTTAGTTACCTAATATACAATTATTATTAATTACAATTTATGTGATCTCTGGATCTCTCTATCTTTCAGCCGTGTTTGTTTCTAGTGTCACACGGTCACAGCAACCCCACTCACACTCACTTAAGGAGAAACAAAAAATGTTGTTAAACACTTACTTACATAATAATTGTAGGAATTAAAAAGATTTGCTGAGTTCAACGGATTCACATAAATTACAGAAGTAATAATTTACACATTTATCAATGTTTTTATTAAAGAGCCCGCAGAGCTGTCGCCGATGTAGCGATACGAGCAGATTTATTTACGATATTATTACGTTTTCTTCCTTGTGCTACATCAAGAGATGAATAATAAAGAACTGCAGCAGTTCATGTTAAATGCTTTTGAACCAAAACAACACGAGAGTAAATAACATGGAACAATCTCTTGGAACTATTTACTTCAAATATTATTAAAGTACATGATTTTTTGTATGAGATGTAGATAGATGCAAAGATGCAGTATGAAGTGAGAAGTGTTATCATCTGTGCTATCTTTCTACTTGTACTTCCACTTTTTGCCCTCCCCCTATACGTTTCGATTTCGCGTATAGCTACAATGGCACTATACTTACTACTCCCTCTGAACACGATTTCCCTGCTTTATACATGCAAACCTTCGAAGTGCCATTGAATTTTGTTGTTTCTAGCTCTTGAGAGTATTCGATAGTAGGGATAGTGCGTGTAATTGTGGCCGGTGTCTAATTGTGACCACCGAATTTTCTTCGGTGTCAGGGGTCAATCGCAGTTACCATAATGAGTAATCAAAGTGACGGACAATAGGAGCATTCCATTTTGATTGCCCTTTGACACTTGAGAGAAAATGGGTGGCCACAATTAGGACACGGGACACACTTATACGCAGTGACCCTACAGCATGCCATCGAGTACTGCGGTTCAGAATTGTGCATTGGGCTTTCACTGTGGGTTGTTGTTATTGTTGTTGTTGTTTTTGTGGCAAAAGTTTATAAAGAGTGAAAGATAATAAAGCAGTAGTGTAAGGAAGGAAGGAAGGAGCCTTGCAGATAAAATGTTAAAACGTTGTACTATTGGAGTAATTTGGGTTGTAGAAAAGTTTTAAAAAACTAGTAATTACTACCTATATAATTTTAAAGAATGAATGTAAACAAATGAATAATAATATAGTGAAACCGCTTCGAAACTTCGGCATACCGATTCTTCTAAGGGAAGGCCGTTTAGGTGGACTTGGTTTAGAGAGATGATGGCTAATCCGGTACTAGACTGGAATATGGCCTCACAAAGGTATAGGTTTATGATTTAAAATTTGACAATAATAATCAGTATTTTTATGGATTACTAGCTTAATCGAATAAATAAAGTCCAAAACGAAAAAAATATAAACTATAAAACTAGTCATTTGAAATTAAAAATGTCCGTAATATATGTGACTTATCGATTGTTACGTAATTTACACTGAATACCAAATATTTCAATTTGGTGAATGATTTTGAAAACTGAATTCTCCTGATCTGAACTATGTATAAAACCAATGTCACTGGGGCACTCACTGGCAACCTGGCAGCACCTGGTTCTACAAGCAACATAGTGGCGCTTGGCCTTCCAGCCATTCTCGGCTGGCATGAGACTGAAACCCAGTTCCTTTGAGATTTCGGGAAATTGAGCTTTCTTCAACAACAACGGGCCATTTGTTGGAAGATTTTATGGGTTTGTTAAAAATCAAGCCACTGGATTAAAGTCTTATTCATGTCATGGAACGAAAATCTGCCAACTATATGGCAGTTGGGGTTAAGTGTGGCATAATCTTCAAATATTTTCTTTATTTTTGACCAGATATCTTGAACTAATGGAAGGCCGGGCAAATAAGGCGACCCGGGCAAAAAGTCCCAGCAGGGCAAATAATCCGCCACAACAGGGCAAAAAGTCCTTATTTTTGATGAGGCAGCCACTCTAAATTGAACTGGCTCTTTTGAAGAACAGATGTTTTACTTAAAAACACAGTTTATCTAAAGGTCTAAAGCTAAGTAAACACTTATTCAACTTTTCTTTGGATTCCCACATTTCGTGGACATTAATTTTTCAATGCCATGCTCTCATTTTTTATCATATCTTTATCATAATTTTATTACTTGATCGAGTACATGTAAACCACAGAGTAACGTAATGATACGGTATTTTTGAATAGTCAAAATAGGTTCCTAATTTTTTGAAAC
>JAQFZC010004113.1:0-16892 GCA_034695205.1 Dicyrtoma fusca | reverse complement strand
CCGGTGACCCGCGTACTGTTAGAGACCCGCGTATTATTGGAGACCCGCGCATTATTTCATTCAGGCCCTCAGACCCCTGCGTACAATTGAAGACCCGCGTATTAATAGAGACCCGCGTAGTAATAAATGATTTATGGCACTTTTAAATGGAGTGCTGCGGACACCAGGCAGTAGTTCCTAGGCACGTTGCAAGTCCCTTTTAGCCTTTTCAAAACCGTAATAAATGTATTATTTTGAACTTCTTGAAAGCGTTACTTACTAGTTTTGATTATTTTTGAAAGTGTTATTGGTTACTAGTTTTAATTTAAATGTTAAGTTTTAATTTCGACCTTTATAAAAATGGTATTTTCTTGCTTGGCCGTTTTGGAAAGGTTAACCTATTTGGAATTGGGAAACTATTTACTGTGTAAAGAATAAATGATTTTCTTAAGTGCTAATTCGACCAGACAACTTTTTTTTAAAGGTGTCAGAAATGAGAAATAAACATTATAGTTGACGTCGAAACTACTAACAGACACTTCATAGGAATCAAAACTATAGTAACTAAGGGTTTCAAAAACATCCAATTCTAGTGAACAACACTGTCAAAAGTGCCAAAAGGACACAAGAAAAAAATATCATTTTTCAAAAGTATTTAAAACTAGTAAATAACACTTTCAAAATGGTAACAACAAGACGTGAACTATCTTAAAAGTATTTAAAACTAGTAAATAGCACAGTTTCAAACTTGTCAAAATAACAAATTTATCATTTACAAAAAGCAGTCAAAACTAGTAAATAACACTTTCAAAAAGGTCACAGCAAGAAATCACCAATTTTAAAAGCATTCAAAACTAGTAAATAGCAGCACTTTCAAATTCAAAAGTTTCAAAATAAGAAGCTTAGCATTTTCAAAAACAGTCCAAACTAGGAATTCACATTTTCAGAACTCAAAACCAATAAATTGCATTTTCCAAAAATGCCACATCAACAAATTAACATTTTTAAAAAAAACTTGAAAAGGTTAAATTGAGTTCTGATTTTCTCGGATTTTTTTCAGCGTGGAACGGGTTACGACTTCCGAAGTAATTTGACCGTGAACTATGACGTATTTGGAAAATATAAGTAAGGAAGTCCAACAAAGAAAAAAGAAAAAAAATGCATTAATAAGAATGATTAAACACTTTCATATGTTTTTTTGCCGTTCCCTAGCACAGACATTTTCACGGAGGAAGCGATTCGACTGATAGAAACGAAATCGGCAGACGAGCCGCTTTTTCTCATGATTTCACACATGGCCCCACATTCCGCCTACAAAACTGTCCCACTTCAAGCCCCCAAAGAAAATGTGGACAAGTTTGCAGGAACCATCCAGCATGATGGACGGAGGCACTATGCAGGTAGTCCAAAGGTCATAGGTCGAAGGTCTAAGGTCAATGACTGCAAAGGTCAACCTATTTTTGTGCAGATTTTTTAATCTATTTTGTTTTATCGTTTTTGTGTTTCCCCTCCAGGTGTAGTGGACAAGTTGGACGAGTCCGTTGGGAGGGTGATTGGTGCATTGGCGGGAAAAGGGATTTTAAATAATTCAATAATTATTTTTGCTTCTGACAATGGCGGGGCACCAATGGGCTACGATTTGAATCAAGGGTCAAACTGGCCACTACGAGGCACTAAAAACACGCTATGGGAAGGCGGCACGCGATTGGCCGCTTGCATTTGGAGTCCGTTACTTCAACAGAATCCTTATGTGCACAATTTCCAAATGCATTCGACGGACTGGCTTCCCACTTTACTTGAAGCTGTTGGTATAAAGAAACGATTTTGTTTAAATATTTTTTAAAAATTCAAAGTCACTACTTTTAAAAAATGGGATTTGGCTTTTTAAAACGATTGTTTCTCTATGCATAGATGGCGACACTGCGACCCTTGAGAATTTAAATCTGGATGGTGTCAGTCAATGGAAAAGCTTGTTGGGGCAAGAGTCGCCGCCCAGAAATTCCTTCCTTTACAACATTGACAATATTGACAACAGTTCTGCTGTTCGTTTTGGGAAATGGAAATTAATTCAAGGTGATTAATTTTATGGCTAATTTAGAATGCACTTCTTTTTAAATTTTTGAAAAGTTTGTAAAGTTTCCATTTTGAAAACCAAATTGCAGGCAACACTTCCTCCTCAGATTTGGGCGGGGGCCCAGGTGGCAACTGCGACGGCTGGTACGGGCCCTCCGGCTTAGAAGATGGTGGCCAAAATGAAACCATGTTTAAAAAAGAAATTAGTGATCTACTTCCCCAAATTTTAAACAGTGAGGCTGGCCTCAGCTTTAAAAAATCTGGATTTCCAATAAATGAAGAAATTGCTCGTAAAATCCAAGCTGCCGCGACCATCACATGTGACAGTGACAAAACAGATTTGACTGAAGACAAAAATGGTGCTGAAATAGCCTGCAATGCATTTGAAGCCCCTTGTCTATTTAATCTGGACGAAGATCCTTGCGAGAGACGTAACGTGGCGTCCAGGGAGCCAGAATTAGTAAAATATTTACAGGATTTAATTAACGATTTTAATTCGACGGCAATTCCTCCAATCAAGCGCTATAATGACCCGGACTGTGCTGCCTCTAAATGGGGTTACATTTGGACTTGGTTCAAGGACTTAATCGAGGGTTCTATGTGAATTACCTGCATGCCTACATCAGAATCTTTTGGTACCAGTTTATTTATTACGGTTACAGTTATTTGTTTTCGAAAATTTGATAGCATTCATCAGTATTTAGGAGAACTAATCGGATAAGGAACGCGGGAAAGGGTAAAGTAAACAGTTAAACGCTGTTTTAAAAATACTGATGGTCCCATGTGAGACAGGCGATAGTAAGGAAATCTAAAACAAAGTTAATGGAAGGAAAATAAGTAGAGTTTGACGCCACTTAAAGTAGCTTCCCACAAATATTTTCGGGTATGTACGAAAATCATGCGCAACAATGGCCAGCTGCTTTAACATTTCGAAAAGAGAATTCCGGTAATAGTACGCCCCACGAACTATTCAAATTCAGACTGCTGAGACCTGCGCACTATTGTTGGCCTGCGCATTAATAATTTTAGTAACTAAGTTATGCAAAAACGTTTTTACGCTTAATAACTACACGCAATAATCAACATTTTCAAAAGACACAAAACAAAGAAATTAACCCTTTCAAAAAGGTCAAAATATGAAATAAACATTTTCAAAAGCATTCAAAACTAGTAAATGATACTTTTCAACTAGATGACACCAAGAAATCACTATTTTCAGAAAGTCATGTTACACTCACTAGATATTATTTTATCATTTGGAAAAGGTTAAAAGAAAATTGAAAAACATAGGTTGACAGTGTATAGTAAACTACAAAATAGGTAGGTACATAATGTAGCGAGCAATGAAAAGTACCGACCTGTTGCTGTTTGATTTTTCTTTTGTCCACGAATTGTTACAGTTGAAAAGATGAACTCTTTTGATGCCTTTTCAAAGGATTTAGATTTAGCAAAATTACGCAGGCTTTCTAATATTTCTTTCGTAGTCGTAGAATGTGAAATGTCTAGTACATACTTTGATGCCAGCGCAATCTAGTTGGATCCGCTTAATTTATTGACCCGCGCACAACTATAAACCCGCGTACTATTCACATTCAGACTCCTGAGACCCCGCGTACTATTATAGACCCGCGTATCATTGTAGACCCGCGCAATATTACAAAAAATACGGTATGCAGCAATTGGTTAAAGCATTCCATGAATCTGAAAATATTTTTCATAACGGGGTATTTATTTCTTTTTTAAAAGGTTCACAATGCTCTAGTTGGGTGTTTTCAAATAAGTGTACAATTATTTATTACACAGAAGTACACGCTTTTAAAAAGCTTACATGATTGGAACAAGCTGCAAAATGTGATATTATCAGACTTTTCAAAAGTTACAAAACTAGTCAGGTTTCTTGTATTTCTAACACTTAATTGTTAAACGGAATTTTTATAAGCGTATTTTTAAGACATAACTCTTTCTGGCGAAACCCTGACGTGTTTATATACCGAGTTACTTTCATTGGGCTACAGAAGAGGAGAGGGGGCAGGATTATATGAACAAAGATACCCCCTATTTTGGGGGTGAAATACGATTTGAGGAATCTTCAAAATATTTTTGACGTATTTTTCGTTTAATTTTGATGCTTATAAAGTCTTATGTTTGTTGAAATCTACAGTTCTTAACTATTTCTAGAGCTGTTGAAAGAAAGCGAATTCGGGGCTTTCCGAATCCGAATACGCTAACATAACGGAGAGAGACAAACCTCTTCAAACTCTGGGAAGTCCAAATAGGCTAAATACCTTGTTGTAAATATCAATTGTGCACGTAGCACAGTAAAAATACCCAAGGTTTTTTGCGCTTACGAGTTGCCACAGCCAAATTATTGGGACCCGCTCGTGTTACAAAATCCGGGTATGATTTAAGAGTATGACTTATTGACCACAAAACTTAATTCCGTATCGAAAATTGAAATCATTTACATAGTACATATGTCCACTTGCCTTTACAGTAAGGCCTAATTGCAGCATACACTTTTTAGTATTAGTACTTAGAAGGGCTTAAAACCAAAAATACGAAACTTTCATGGTGCCATTTAGAGTTTTGAAACCGAATAGTACTGGAACGGAAAATAATTATCTAAACGATTCATCAAAATCGGGCTGCAAATTCAGAATTTATAGCAAAATTCAAAAAATCTTCAAACGTAAATTTATGCGATTTTGGAAAACTTTAAACGAAAGGATGATTTTCAACAGCTTGGTAAATAGTTGAAAATTACAGATTTCAACTAGCGAAAGACTCTATAAGTATAAAAATTAAACGAAGAAAACGTTACACATATTTTCAATATTGAACGAACTCCTGTTCACCCCACAAATAGGGGCAAACTTTGTTCATATAATCCTGTCCCCTCCCCCCTTTCTATCTTCGTTGCATAGCATTGTCAGCTTTGATTTTGTTCCTAAAGCTCGTTTGTCTCATTTAAATATTTTTGAAGAGGTGCAAAAAGATGTATTCATGTGTTCTTGAATAGTTGCAAAATGTATGATTTATCCTTGAAAAGTTGCAAAATGTAATATTTAAATGTTCTTGAAAAGTTGCAAAAGGTACTATGTATTTAATTATTCTTGAAAAATTGCAAAAGGTACTATTTAAATGTTCTTGAAAAGTTGCAAAAGGTACTATTTAAATGTTTTATAAAAGTTGCAAAAGGTACTATTTAAATTTCAAAGGGTGCGTATAGTGTTAAGTGTCAACTTGTGTCGAAGGTGCGAGGGTGGAAACTCCTAACTTACTTATGCTTGTAAAATGTGCCTTGTAGATCTCTGCAGCGATCTATGCAATTTTATGAAGTGAAGTAGGAGAGGAAATAAATTGTATGTCCGCTCAGCTCAGTAGTTTTTTGAACACTTATCGATTTATTGTTTACATTTAGTCTTTTAAAGAAATGTGCGGAGTCGGCAGTCCAACTTTTATTGAACTGTTTACAGTTAAGTGAAAGTGCCGGAGCACAGTTCCAATTGTGATCCGTGTTTAGGACGGATAAAGGTTTACTTGTAAAAATGAGGGCAACTTATTTTCAACACCCCCTTTAAACCGAATATCGGTGCATAAACATGTAAATTTAAATTGTCTGATTAACTTGTCTGATTATAACTGTCTAATTAAATTGTCTGAGTAATTGTGAATTGTAAATTGTAATTGTTGCAATCGTCTGATCAAGTGTTTGTTCGTGTAGAATGCCAGCCCTCTCAATGAATTCGGTCCATGCATTTTATCAAAATCGGCTCCCTTGTCAGATCTGATCCGCTTTACGACCCATTGTGTTTGCTTCTTGTAACCGTCATACTTGCCTTGTTTTTCAAGCATGTTAATTGTATCCTTGACACACCGTAAAATGGTGTTAGCCTCCTTGTTGTTAATAAAATAGACCGTGCGGAAATTAGAGTAATCGTCTTTTATGAGGAGAAAATACTTGTTTCTCTGGTTTGAAAGGTCAATTGCGTATACTAAATCCAAATGAATTAATTCACCCACTGTCGTGACTTTGGGGTTTCCAGAGGATTTGTACAGTCGGCTTGTGCCCTTGGCTTTCACACAAATGTGACAAGTGTATTGTTTCTCTTGTGGACCCTTGTAATAAACCGCCCCCTTGACAATTGAGTCCTGGATGTACTTGTTAATTTACGACTTCCTTAGTTATTAACAATAAAACATCGGTAATGAAATCTAATGTTCAACAATAAAGATGTATGTATAATATAATCAAATGCGGATGCTTGCATCAACAAAACAGCGTGTACACTCCAACACCCTCCTCTTTGTTCCAGCCTGTTTTGCAAAATCTGCTGAAGTAGTATATAATTCTGTTCTATGATATGAATGTTGGTTGGCATTGGATCTACTCTCTGTCTGCTGCACACACGCTGAATGAATATAATTGTCAATACAGCAACAGAATTGGTCTTTATGTGCATTTGTATTTGAAACCAAAATCAATTAATACGTTGTAGGTATGGTCATACATTCTTACCTACCTACCTACGAACATACATTATAACATTAATACGAAACAAACTGAGAAAGAAAAACTTAGGTACAATGTCAGTAGGGACGACGGCTTTGGAATAGAATTTTCCGATAAACGTTACCAACAATAGTGTAAATAGCATTTCGAGTTATGTTTTTCTGACGTTTTTTATTATAACATAAGTTCCTTATGGGTTAACACCTATGGAATGTTAAATTTATTTAGACTTGATTTTACCTAAAAGGTACATTTATATTCCGATATTTTTAGTGTACATTACACACATTAATTGAAGACAAAATTATGATTAATAATTGATTTAATTTTGATGACAAAGTAAATATACGTATCGATGTATTACAGATATACTATAATACTTATGATGTGTAGTATAACTGTAAGCAAATGAATGTGTAGAGATGTATAAAGGGAAATAAGATGTACATAGCTAAAACAAAAACGTGATTTTTGTTTTTTCTGTATACTTTGTGTTTGATAATTTCATTTTTTGCATTGAGTTTCCATTGGGATGGAGTTCCTCGTTGATCGATGTATAGAAGTTTAATTGGATGTGTGGGTTATTTTTGCGTTTTTGATGTGCATGTTTGAGAAGCAAACTTATCCTTTTTCGTTCATCGTGGGAATATAATGGACTAATTCAAACTGATCTTATTAAGAGTTTTTCTAATGTTGAGTTTTTTCCTTCATTAATGTATTCTTGTCTTTTATTTGCTCCAACGTTTGTGCAATAGGCCTCGCTATCCCTTCCGTGGGACGGCCAATAAGATAAGCTTGGTCAATTTGGATGCCAGGGGTTAAAAATTCTCAAGCAATTTGCGTACTTAATTGTTTGTTTGGTCTGCGCTCTCTTGTTTTTGTTTTGATAAATTGAAAATAAAATCAATACATAACCATTAATTTACAGTTATGGCCTTTCAACGTTGCGGAAAAAACAAACGATGCCGAAGCGAAGTAATCCGCAATTAGTCTTACACCTTGTCCTCTTTCTATTGAAAGTACGGCAGATTGATTGTCGTAGACATAGTCGGAGTCAAAAACAGAAATCACAACGTTATTCCCTACCGGTTCTTCAATAAACTTTTGAATAGTAAGTTGTTGTACGTCTCCATCCATCTACCGTTTTTAAGACGATTTTGTATGATGCCCGGGTTAATTCATTGCTGGTAGGACTAAACAATAGAAATTGACCCTTATGTTTTTAAGTTGCTACAGTATAGGAATTCCAGCTGTATGATGTCGTATTATAACCGACATACATGTTTCTAATGGGGCTTTAGCATGGAAATCGTGACTGTAGTTGTGCTGTACTTGCATTTTTGAAGGAATTGATGAAACATGATACTTTTAATCATTTAGCGATTAAATGCTGACATGGCGCTGTTTGTCGGATACTATGTAGCTGTGGCAGAAGTTGGTCTCTGAATGTTTACAGTGTAAGGATGAGTGACGAGTGTCGTATATAAACAAAAATGCAAAAAGATAGTATGTCAAACCTCCCTAATGTTTGACTTGTAGTATGTCAGCCACACTTGCCAAATAAAATATATCTGTATCTACATTCGTATTTGTTCCGTGGAACTTAAGATTGGGATCTTGGGGAAAAGTTTGCCCAACTGGTGGTTTCATGGGTTTGGAAAAATAAGAAGGTAAGCATATGGCAATTTTGTATAGGCTACAACTCTGGAGTCTTAAAGGGAGTGAAAAATGTATTTCTAAGTGAGAGAATGGGATTTCAAAGTTATGTTTTAAAAGAAAATAATATGGCTTACCTCCTATTTTGCAGCCGTATGCATTCTCAACGCTAAACTGTTCCCTCATAAATACATTGACATATTTGATATATGGAATAGGTTAGATCGTCTTGTATGATAAAGACAAGCTTTGTTGACTTAATCATAATGGTGAAGTATTACACTAGAAAAAAGTTCAAAACTGTTGAGTGTAATGTTAAAATATGATTATGTAGATAGAGTCGTATTACACTCTTAATATGATAATACTGTGTTGTATGCACAAGCATTGTAAACTGTAAATTGCTTGATTTTATTAATAATTAATACTTTACAAGAAAAGTTCAAAAATAAGCAATCGTATAATAGAAATAAAAGCGAATGCTTGCATTGATGAAGCAAGGCTTTGATCACTCGAACATCTTTCTCTTCGTTTCATCCTGCGTGGCCAAAATCTCCTGGCGTAGCCCATACAACCGTTTTTTGATGTAGGTGGTGCTGGGCATTGGAAACACAGGCTCCTTGGCGCAAACGCGTTGGATGAAAATAGTTGCCAATACAACAAAACTGTTTTTCTCCCTGTACATTTGCAAACAGGAAATAAATAAAGCAATCAAATAGGTTGTAAGGATGTGTATACATACCTACCTACCTACCTACCTACCTATTTACTACACCTACTTACACGCATGTTATAACAAAAATATACAAAGAAAACCCTTACGTGTTAGGCTTGTTAGGGCGATGGCTTTGGAACGAAATTTTCCTTTGGAGAGCACGAACCAGTGTGCGGATAGCATTGCGGGTTATGCCCTTGTTGACAAACGATAAGAATCCACACAGAATCGTAATAATCGGCCTGAAGTCGTACACGTTCGTCCCGCACTATAGAAAGTACGACAATTGAAGAGTGATTGTCGTAGTAGTAGTTGCAACTAGAGGCCATGGGGACGTATCCCATTGGCCCATTTATTTTCATTTATATATTTTTACATTCTAATTTTTATGCTATGGGTTCCTTATTAGTTTTCTATATACGTAGTATTATACTGTAGAACTATACTTCATGTAATTAATGTATAAAAAATTCTATGAATTTATAACTACCCTGAGCTTTTTGTGCTCTTACATCTGTTTTGCTTTTAGCCTAGCTATATTATTATATTTACTATTTAACCTATCTGTTTTCATTTCTGTGCCAGTGTTCTACGTGTCCAGTGTGCCGTGTATCATCGAAGGTGGAAGTTTAGTTTTACGCGTCTGCCTCTCGATCTCTATCTCTAAGCGGTATATCATCTCGAAGTTCAAGGGTGTTGTACTTTATTGTTATATTACAGAAGACCATCAGAGCTATAATACCAATACCAGTTATTGTGCCTGAAACAGTGCACACTACATTTATTATAGTGCTGTTGTCTGTAGTGTTGCTTGAGTTTGAGTTGGAAACTTGGGGTGAGTAGAATAATCCACCCACAGCCTTTACTGCGTTTTCAAACAAGGCATACAGCCCTGCTCTACCTACCATGTCTCCAGCTTTATTTTTCCACCCCGCCTAAGTACAGTTCAGTAGGCACAGGAAGGCCAGTATGGATCTATGGATGGAGTGATTGTCGTATATACTATCAAAATGGAAAACAGGAATCACGATGTTTTCCACTACATGATGTTCAATGAACACCCGAATAGTATCCGTGTTTAATTCAAAAAAACGGACGATCATGTATCACACGTTTAAATCCACGTTTAGTTTTTTATTGTGGTTTAAATAAATAGCAGTAAGACTTAATATTTTGAACTTCGTAGGATGAAGTTCACTTTGGTGAATTTTAACGCACTGCATAAAATCATCATTCTTAAGTCCTCTAAATAGAGGTAACATTGGTTTCCGTACTGGTAGACTTATTTGAACTAGTTTCTTAACTTTCTACAGCTTCTACGAAGAGACGCTATGGTTTTTGTCAAAATTAATTTTTAGTGATATTTAAAACAAAACTTAAAAAGCATATATGCCGTGAATAGAAAAAAATGACGTATTGTTTATTAAATGTTTTAGGAAAACAAAATAGAATGTGCAAATAGCATGCTTGTTTGGACAAAAAGTAGGTGAGTCAGGTTTACAATTCGCAATATGCATGGTTTATACCGATTATATACGCGATTTGGACACAGTTTGAAATAGTTATTTAATGCTCAAAGGAGATGTTAAAATATTACGTGTAAAATAAAATATAGGTATGAAAATATTATTAATTAATAACATAGGAGAAGAATAAAAAAGAGAGCATGCAACCGTCTTCAGACCAGGAACGTTTTATCAAAAAGGTGAAAGAAGAGGACAAAATTCGTTTCTGGAACGAATATTGAATACTAAGTACAAAATAAACAAGTACTAGTATATATAGTAATTATATTGAGCCTGTCAAGGTATAATGACAAGCAAATAGTACAAATCATGTTGTTTAATTACACTATTAGGAGAAACTGCAAACTCTGATTGAACCCAGTATAGAGAATGCTTCTGTGCGCTGTTTTCTTTTAATAAAGACAGCAGGAGCGCCTGACCAGCATTAATATGTAGTTTAGAGATGTATAATTTAATTCTTGTTTTCAAATTCAAGCAGTAGGCAAGAAATATATATTAAGTAATAGTTTGTTGATTTTAAATGCTACATGCAAAACATGTGAACAGGTGGTGAGTAAATGTTTATGAAAATACAAAATTGAATAACATGAAACTATCTATTGAGGTTATGACTCGAAGCATGTGTGATAATCTTAACATAGTTACAAATGATATCCAAATATCGATTTTGAATTGTAACAAATATCTGTGTAATCACTAAAAAGTGATTTTATATTATGATTATCATTGATTAACAAATAAAGTTGTTATATGGAGAAGATTGTGTAAGCAAGATAGACAGAATCGATTTAGAGTCAAATAGTTATAGAATTTATAGAATTTCTTATTTAACTTTTATTCTGATTGCTTTTGAGTTGACTTAAATAGACAGTAATTTTACATAGTTACATAACTGAATGTTTGCAAAGAAGAAATATATTAGACAGCATGCTGCAAGTATGACAAGTATTGTAAAATATTTCATTTAATTACAGGCAGCCTTAATATTTTGCATATGCCATCGTTACTTACAGACCATAATGCCGGAACGTACAATAATGTTACACAATATGGAGACAAACCGTAGACTGTCATCTGTAGATGTCTGTACTCAGTATTTAGGGGGTCAACGTTTAGACATCATTAGAGTGGGGTACGACTCTTGTAAAGTCCGAGTGGAGGATGGAGTCTGAGTAGTTCGTCTACCTTGTCAAGTTGTCGCTGTAATGCAGCTGGGATATTAACCTGTTCATAACAGCTACTGCGCTGAGTGAATTTGGTGTTCAGAGACGTAATGGTCTCTTGTTTGGCTGGAAGTCATCTTCATCGTCTTCATCAGAGGAAATGATTTCGTAGGCTGGCAATTGCAATGCTAGGAATATTGTTTTCATAGATTGGAGTGTTTTGTGAAATTGTTCCTAAGTCCGGCTTGCTTGTTGGCTGCTGGTTTAAGTGTAAGCATGTGTTTGCCAGTAAGCGAACAAACCTCCTACCACTAAACTGGATAAAATGTGGTGGAATAGATTCTCGGTTTGCTGTAGGACGTTGTTTTGTTGGCACTCAAGCGTGTTGTGGTTTTGTATTGCGGTTTGTAGTACTTAATACATGTCTTGTTTTTAGCCTTTTGCTTGTATTCGCTAGTAACACATTGACCCTCAAAGAAGTGAGCGTTTTGTCTCGCAACACGTATTTCCTTGCTGATTTGCTCCAAACCTGAGACAATAAAGTAGACATGGTCGTTAATTGATACAACTGTGGGGGCAGCGCAAATGAAGCAAGTCGTCCTGCTGCAACCGATGTAGGGTTGCCATGACGCCTCCTCTTCCTCGTGTATGCTTGCAGTATGTTGAAAGCCAGTGCAAACTAATTTCAAACGCTAGTCTGGATGATTCTCACAAGAGTTGCGACGATATATTTGAGCCATGGTTAATAAGTCAAACATCTTCATTGCTTTTATATCAATGGTACATTAGATTGATTGATACTTAATGCTATATGTTTTATGTTTTTACGACGTCGGCAAGAGCATCGACAGTAAAAAAAAGTTATATAATTTATTTCGCTTCTAAAAGTGTGAAATTACTCTTTATGTGCATGGGTACACACATAATGGGCACGATGTTTAATTATTGACAAAGGTGCCAAGCTACTTTTTAACAACTTTATAATATAATTTATAAAATAGTTCTAGAAAACAATGTTGTGTGCAGTTGGTTTTTAATTTATTTATATCGAATGCATTTTTCAACAAAAAATACGATTACATTTACACACTATTGAAACTCAAAAACTGAATTAATGCCTCCATTTTACTAGCTGAGAAATCGACAATAGGTCGGACCAAACTACGATGCATCTGCAAAATAGTTGCAGATAGAGGAACGTTTATGCAAATTTTATATTCACTTTGTTTCTCATTGAATGCTTGAAAAATGATGATGAAAACACTTGAATTGGACGATCCCATAAAATTGTTTGTCAATTTTCAGTTTACGTAGACGTGATCGCCACGCTGTTTATGTTGAAAACAAAGCCTGCACGTCTTTTTTAATTTAAAAGCTCAGTCTGGCGTACTAATTATTTCCACAACTAATTATTTCTGGAATTTTAAGAATTTTAAAGTTGTACAAGTATCTTTGCCCTATCGTTTACGTCCAACGTAGTAGTGCTTTTCAAGAGAATCTTATCCGTTGCGCGCTAGCAGGTTTCGCCTAATCTGATAACAAAACAATGCCTAAAAGTAATTGTATTTGTCATTAACAGACGGTTTATTGTCTGTAAAAACACCGAAACAGATAGTGATGTATAAACTTTACAAACCGTTTAAATTCAGGCTTAGAAAATTACTAAAAAACAAAAACAACAGAGTTTATTGTACAAATTGTACTTAGTACGAAGGATTTTGCTTTGGGCTTGTTCAAAGATATCCATATAATAAGTTTTTTAAATTCAGATGCCCATTCGTCGTCCGCGCTTGCCGAAAATATTGTAAGTTCAGCCATTGCTGGTTTAGGAGTCTCCGTCTAATGAATTGAATGAAGAGTAATAAACTGCTTCTGTGTGATTGAGAATCCTTTTGTCTACTTTTTTACATTCTTGTATATGCCTAGAGTAGTAGTAGTAACGAGTACACTTCCTTGTGGGCCTACCGGCCATGGAAGGATCCTCCTCCTATTAGAGTATGATATGTGTATGACGATACATTATTCTATTTCCAGTTGTATTGAATAATCTACAGTTCAGCGTGTAAACTACTGAGAACAGTATATTTAACACTCGGAATTTTTCCCTTAGGCTGCTTTTCTATTTATATTTTTGAAAAGCTAATGTATTTTTTACACTTAAATGTTCAGAGTACTATCAAGTTTGGTCAATAAAATAAGGATAGGAAAATCTTAATGTAATTTGTTTAGAACATTTAGTCTAGAATTTAAATGGTTTTTTCAATTACATAGACATTTTAATTGTTGGGTTTGTTTTTCAAATGTTTTTTAATCTCATCCACAAAGTCATTGTTAGTTACAAAGAGATCGTTAAGCCAACACTTTTCACAAATTTAAAAATATATGCGGTATATGTAGCTTTAAAATTAAATTATAGTAATCAAACTCTGATGCAATTCCAAATGATGTAGCTGTTTGCCAATCCAAAAATTTGGACACTCTTCATCGTCAAAGCGAAAGTCACAATAGTATTGTCCGTAATCTTAATAAATACGTATATAGTTATTCCGATCCTAAAATTGGTTAATGGATCATCGGTTTTGTGCACACCCACACGTTGTGCTGATTCAATTTTAATATTTTTAAACATCTATCACAACATTACATTTGTAAACTAAGTAACAAATTTTTTATTCTCAGGTAAATACAAATAACAGAATCAACAAATACATCACTTGATATCCACTACTATAAGCCAATCGTCTTTTAAAACAGTTTGGGTTAGACTAGATGTAAAACACCATTGTTTTAATACTGCAGATCGTTTTGACGAAACACAATGGCTTGTGTCCATATGAATCTATCTACATGTCTCTTCATGCTCACATCATATGATTTAGACAGTAAAAAGTGTGAGTATTTTGTTGGAGGAACTATAGACCAAACAACTGTAAGAAGTAAGCTGTACAAATCAAACAAGTACTGCAAAAACATTCTTCAATCTTGAAATTCTGAAAAAGTCATGCATAAACATTGAGATAGCTGCAATGGCCTCAATATTTTAATTTCAGATCTCATATTTATGTATGTGCTTTCTGATATTTGTTCTATGATTTATTGTAATTCAGTAAAAACACATAGTTTCTATAGACCATTGAGAGAGAAAAAATTCTTTTTTAAAGAAATAAAGAATGAAACACTTTTTTATTCTAATTTTATGTTCTTAAATGATCAACGGCTAAATATATCCTAGACAATTTAGAAACAGCTATTTGAAGCTGTTGAAGTCGCTTGGGTTCGTGCTAGGGTGATTACTTTATCTCTTAGCTCTTGAAATAACCTAGCGACGTCTCACTAGTGAATTTAGCTAGGAAGTAGGTGTGATTAAGAGAATAAAATCAGAGATGTGTACTAGTTTTAGTCAATCAATACTTTGTGTCTAATTTCATGTTAATATTTATTCTAATTGTTTACATTCTATAAATACCTAATCTAGAATGTGCATTCTTATTTATGATAAGAATGCAATACATTAATTTTGATGAGTGAAATGTGGGAAGTAATTGTTGAAATAGATATTTCTCTACTTTAGTAATCTTCATTCTTCTACAGGTTCCTCATTCCAAATTTCCAATTTCACAAGTTTCAAATTTTATTGCTATGTGAAAGATACCATTCATCCTTCACAATTTCTCAATAAATGTAGAGCAATCGTATTTATGTAAACAAACAAAATACGAAGGCTCATCTGTGTTTAGATTTATTATTAGTATCAATACGTAGGTATAAATATGACTGAATAATAAATGCCAAGTAATCGAAAGATAGAATCCGAACTGTTCACACATCAGATTTTATTTCTCACACTCATACTTTCCTTTAGCATCAAAATCTCTAGGAATACGTCCCTCGACGATTTTCGAGTTAGCTTTAATAAAAGTATTCATCGGCACGAACCTAACCTCATCACGTTAACTAGCACTTTTATACTCCGATTTTGAATCCTCATCACAGTTAAAATTTTGAATTTCAAAGCCACTGAGCAACAAGTTTTACTGATTAGACTACATACTAACAAAGTATTGATATTTTAATTAGTACACACTCTCAAGTTCACGACAGTTTCTTCACGACTGGTATCACATTCCATTGCATCAGCAATAAATTCCGATCTTGGGTGTTAACTGCGTCGCTTGCAATCCACTGGAAACTACAATATAAACAATAACAATCTCTTTCTACAAGCACAAGTTCAATCTAAAATCATTACAAGTTCATTTTATCTGTTTTGGCCAACAATAATAACATTGATTTTACAATTTTGATCCATCTCAATTCCAATGGCAACTTGTTAAAATCAAAGGTAATGGTAACAATCGTAATAACAATAATAAAATCTACAAAGGCAATAACAATAATGGGCGTAATAACAACAACAATCGCAACAACAACGGAGGCAGTAATAACCAAGGCAATTGTAACAATAACAATAGCAAACGAAATGGCAATGGCAATGGCAACGGCGGAAATGGCAACAATCGCCCACGCGCACCAAGAGGCGCATGCTTCCAGAGTCACTCCATGGACCACAAGAAACAGGATTGTCTCATCTGGCAAATACGACACAAAGATGCCATCGACGCTGGACGACCACCTCGTGGAAAAGAAGCCCAAGATGGTAACAATAATAATAAAAATAAAAATAATAATAATTCCTCTAACAATAATCAACAGCAACGTACGACTCAAGTCGCCGCTGTGGCGAAGATCACTGCTGGACTCTTAATAATGCCCGCCAAGGACGGTATTATTTTATACCCACAAGAACACATCCGGATCCTGGCCCAGTTAGGAATCAAGACGGCTCAAGAAAATGACTCGGATACTTGGTACTGGGACTCTGGAGCGGAATCCCACATGGTGGGCTGTGCATCATGGTTCATTGAGCTCCATAATTTACAGAATACGATCACGATCACAACTTCAAAGGGGAACGACTTCTACTTTACACAGGCAGGCACTGTGGTCTTGGAAGCCTGGTCCTACGGTGAATGGAAGACCATTGTTCTGAAGGATGTTCTCTGCTTCCAGAGGGGCATAAATTTGTTTTCACAACGACATCGATTCGCTGATGGCTACAGATTCTGGGGCACCCGAGACTTCATGAAACTAGAACGAGGACACAATGATGTATGCTACGAATGAGAAGCAAGCCACGTGCCAGGTATGCACGTCATGCGATTTCAACGCGTCTCTACTCCTAAACAACCCTCATACAGGATGAAACA